>JAWNNH010000183.1:600000-770468 GCA_035043045.1 Hirtodrosophila alboralis | reverse complement strand
ACTTTTGGGTTGCTTCATCCTCTGCTCCGGCGATATTCGAGATGAAACAGGGATAACATTGTGTCGTTTGTCTGTTTGTTTGTTTGTTTGTTCATCTGTCTGACTGTCTGTCTGTTTGTTTGCGTGCAGATTTTGTGTTGCCTGTTGTTGTTCAGGTTGTTGCCACTACGATTAAGTTGATAGGCAGCAAGCAGCGTGGCAACTCAACGCTTTTGCTACCTTGATGAATTGCACATGGGTTAAGAATGAAGTTTAGCTCAGGGGCACAATGGTACGTGCAGCTTAAATAGCTGTCAAAATGGAGGGAGATTGGCTTGGAAAAAAAATATAGCCACAAGTTGAAAAAAAAAGTCTTAAGGTCAATCAAGTCCGTTAACAAATTCATTTCGAATGGGACAGGATTTAATTGAACTCTCTGAACTTTTTGTGGATTTAATACTATTGAAAAATTCAGAAAAGAGCTAAATAATTTGATTAATGAAGTAATGTATAGATGACCATGTATTAAGGTTAATAAAAATGCCAAAAGCCAGACATTTGTTTGCAATATTTAATATTTTATGTGTGCCTTAATAATAAATCCATAAAAAAAATATATTTTGATGTTTTTAATTTAAGTCAAAAATCTAAACGTAAATATTTGTATTTCAGTTTAAAAGCCAAATAGATGCTAAGAAAAATGAGGTTTACAAGCTTGAATAGTTATTAAAATTTCATCTTTAAGTAACTTTAATTTTAATCTTATTCAAGACTTTAATATACTCTCATTTTATTAAAATATTATTAGGATAAAAAGAAATGTTTATAAGTAAACACTCTGTACAATAAAAAAAGCAGAAATTATTGCAAATTGTTATGCACAATTTTATTTGAAAAGCATTTATACATTTTAAAATTAACTTCCAAGTTAAAGTTCAGATTACGACTTGATCTGCTGGTTAAATCATTATTTACGATAGTTTCTTTTACTAAATGGAATGAATCCTGAGGGAAATTCAAAAGACAATTCCTCATCTATGGCTTAAAGTCAGCCAGCAATGTGCAACATTTTGTTCAACAAGCTCTTACAACTTGTAAGCTCTTGTTTCTGTTGGCTGTGTGGGGCAAGGACGAAGACAGGGGCGGCGGGTATATAAGTACCATGCAGCACTTTGCAACTGATTATATAACAACCAACAGGTTTTTACGATGCGCCAAAGCCATAAACTTTGACCCAAAGCCAAGCTGAGCAGCAGCTAGCTCAAATAGTTTTAAACGCATTTATCCCATCAAGATGGCCCCGAACAAGGCCAGGACCTAGGACCTAGGACCCAGTGGCATGGCAAAGACCTCCCCCATATTGCAGTTGGGTCTGTGATAACTGAGCTGGATTTTCAGACTGCATGGTGGATTTTCCGACTGTCTGTCTTCACTGTGTGATGTGTTCTTTTAAAAACTGCCACTGTTCATTGTTGAATCATCACTCAACGGTTGGACGAATGGAGGTTGCAGGGGGATCTTTTAGTTAGCTGCAGGCAGACACCACATGCTGCCGCTGCTGTTGCTGCTTCTGCTGCTCCTGACGAGCTGTTGACGAGCGGATGATTACGCTTTTTAGCAATTGCCTTGTCCGAGTCCAAATACCCCCCAAAACCTGGCAGAGCTACAGTAACAGTCACAGCTCAAGGATGAGGCCGTCTTCTTGTGCACATTATATTTGGATTTTTTTTTATTTTTTTTATTTTTCGTCGACGTTCAAATGACAAGCGTAATAAATGTTTTGCTGTCAGTTTTGTATGGGTGTGTGTTGTGTCTGTGTGTGTATGTGTGTGTTACTTTTATTGTTGCCTCCTTAGCCATGTCCTCTGCCATTGTCCTTGCATAACAAGAGAAGGCGCAATGCTCACGCCCACGCCTTTTGTTTGACTGCCTTTGTGAGATTTATTTAGAGCTGAGCAGGCAAAAAACGCATCATTTCAATCTAACTACCTTGAAGAACCCCCCTCCTGTTCCATCATTAGCATGGTGGGGGGGTAAATCATTTTCCATTTTTATTAGCAGAGGGGTCATCCAGCTGATTCTACTGTAGTGCACATTTCAATCTAACTAGCTTTTCTCTTTAATTTTTTATTTAGCAGAGGGGTCAGCTCATCCAAGTCCTTTATGAAGGCCAGTTCCAGGCAGGACTTTATGAAACTGCCGCTGCAACAAGTCAAGAAAATCGATCGTTGGGATTCGCTACGTGGTTCCACTTCAGATACATTTACGGATGAAACATTTGGACCTCTATCGAATGTACGTTTTGCTGTCTTTGCTCTGGGTTCCTCGGCCTATCCGAATTTCTGCGCCTTTGGTCAATATGTGGACAATATCCTGGGCGAGTTGGGCGGAGAGCGTCTGCTTAAGGTCGCCTATGGCGATGAGATGTGCGGACAGGAGCAATCCTTTCGCAAATGGGCACCAGAGGTCTTTAAGGTAAGTTTATCATAAATGGACTTAAGGCAGGTATCGAAAGTAAGATTTATCAGTTCAAAAATATTCTGGCTTGAACGTTTATTATCTAGATGAATGGGAAAATCGTAGATGTGCTAATTCAGATGCAGTATACTTGAATCAAGATAAACTGTTTTTTTATTTTAAGTTTATTATAAAAGTAAATTTTAGCATGGATTTTTCATTAAAAGAAAATTAAATCATGTAATGATAATTACACTGACATTTTTAATTTAATAAATATTATGTATGAATTTTCTGTTTAAAAAAAATAATATTTAAAATTTAATAATCATATAATAATTAATTAAAAAAAAAAACTTTTTACGTGAAATCCTAGTAGCTCTTTAATTATATAATGAAATAATAGTAGCAGTAAAAAAAAAATATTATTTAAAATTGACAATAAAAATTAATACCCAACTTTTATTTTAAAAGCTGAAAACTAAAGCTATTTTTCTATTTTTATTTTAAAAGCTACAAATACTTTATGGATTTTAAATAAAAATTGAAATTTAATTATTATTACACAATTTTATTTTTTGGTTCAAAAATAAGAGTTTTTGCCAATTATTATGAAAAATATTAATAAATAATTTTTAATTCAAAATTTTAATATTTAAAAATTATAAGAGTTGCGATCCTGTATATAAAGGACTTAAATGTCAAGGATTCACAACAATTCCAAATATTTTTCTCTCTCTTTTCCTGCAGTTAGCCTGTGAGACCTTCTGTTTGGATCCCGATCAGAGCCTGTCGGATGCATCGTTGGCACTGCAAAACGAATCTCTAACCGTGAACACTGTGCGTCTGGTGCCCTCGGTGAATAAGATCTCGCTGGACAGTGCACTCTCCAAGTACCACAATAAGAAGGTGCATTGTTGCAAGATCAAGGCACAGCCTCATAATTTGACCAAGCTAAGCGAGGGTGCAAAGACCACAATGCTATTGGAAATATGTGCACCAGGTTTGGAATACGATCCGGGTGATCATGTGGGCATCTTTCCGGCAAATCGCACACAGCTGGTGGATGGACTGCTGGAACGTCTGGTCGGTGTGGAGAACCCAGATGAGGTGTTGCAACTGCAGCTGCTCAAGGAGAAGCAAACCTCGAATGGCATCTTCAAGTGCTGGGAGCCACATGATAAAATTCCAACTGATACGTTAAGGAATTTATTGGCACGTTTCTTTGATTTGACAACGCCGCCATCGAGGCAGTTGCTCACATTGCTGGCGGGCTTCTGTGAGGATAATGCGGATACGGAGCGTTTGCAATTGTTGGTAAATGATTCCTCTTCTTATGAGGATTGGCGTCATTGGCGGTTGCCGCATTTGTTGGACGTGCTGGAGGAGTTTCCCTCGTGTCGACCTCCAGCTTCCTTGATCTTGGCTAATCTGACGCCCTTGCAGCCACGTTTCTATTCAATATCCTCATCGCCACGTCGTGTCAGCGATGAGATCCATTTGACCGTGGCCATTGTCAAGTATCGCTCCGAGGATGGCCAAGGAGAGGAGCGTTATGGCGTCTGCTCCAATTATTTGGCAGGATTGCGTGATAATGATGAAATATTTCTGTTTGTGCGCAGCGCTTTGGGCTTTCGTTTGCCCGCCGATCACAGTCGTCCTGTGGTGCTCATTGGTCCTGGCACCGGAATTGCACCCTTTCGTTCCTTTTGGCAGGAGTTCCAAGTGCTGCGTGAAGTGGACACAGCTGCAGCATTGCCCAAGGTTTGGCTCTTCTTTGGCTGTCGCAATCGTGATGTAGATTTGTATGCCGAGGAGAAGGCTCAATTGGTAAAGGATCAAATATTGGACCGTGTTTTCTTGGCATTATCCAGAGAGCCAGATATACCCAAGGTGAGTAAATTTAGATGTTGATTATTTAGTCTAAATGTAACTTTTGAAGGCTTGGAATAATAGATTTATGGAGTCAAAGACTATCTGGAGATTGTCAAATGTAAAGTGACTAAAAAAGAAATACAAATTTATTAAACAACATTTTCTGAACATGATTTAATTTAAAATGCAATGAAATAAATTATGAATACAAGACGATCTGCTGGTGGTAAATAAAAAGAAATCGTATGAACATAGTAACAGAGAACATAGTTTAAATACATATATTTATAATAATAATAGTAAACAAAAAAAGAGAGAAATTAAACTTCATTATTTAAATCTACAAAATATTCCATGTTCATAAAATCAATGCAAAATAGACTTTCTTTTTAATTAAATTAATTAAATTAAATTAATAAACAAATTGCAATATGTAATAATTAATTTTAAACACGGATAAATCTATATAAATTTATTTATATATTTTGAAATTTTAAATAGAAGAGACGTTGCATAAATATATATGACAGCTAAGATAATTGTAAAAATCCGCTGACGATCTTTTATGGTCCAATATAGAGGAAAAAAGAGTCAAATTAAACTGTATTTAAGATTCAAATAGAGTTAAGCCAGTTTTAAATGAAATAACAATTTTATATATTGTAATGAGATTGAAGACTAAGGAAAGATTTATGTTAAGCACAAAAATATATACAGAACAGAAGTTAAATTAGTGCAGATTCCATTAAGTACGACATGGATATAAAATCTAATTACATAGGAGATTTTTAATAAAAGTACTCTGAAAATTAAATGATTAAAGTCTTGTAGAGTTTGATCTAATGTAAGTTTTTCTATTAATTGCGTTTTAAATATCACAATCAAAAGTCAAATACAAAACTGTCAATTCAACAAAACCACATCAATATTTGTTTTAAACATTTTATGTTTTCTCATTTTATTTGCATATGCAACTCCATTCAATTGCAAAATTATAGAATGCATAAGACCTTAAATTGTCTTAACAGATTTGTTGTTTGATTTGTTTTTATAGAGAATTTCAAGGATTTATTTAGCCTGAACTAACATTTGTTTCAGTGACAACAAGGACAATGAAACGAATGAATGCTCCTTTTGCCAGGCTTTGTAAGCCTGTCATTTTAAACGAGAATTTCTTTTGCTTTATTTCTTTACTTGGCAGACATATGTACAGGATCTGATTGAACAGGAATTTGATTCGTTGTACAATTTGATTGTACAGGAACGAGGACATGTGTACGTATGTGGCGATGTCACAATGGCCGAGCATGTTTACCAGACCATCAGGTGAGTTTACGAGAGTTTCCAAGAGTTCTATTCCATTTTTTTTTCTTTTTTTTTTTGTTATTTTCTTGTTTAGTTGTTTGATTGCCTTTGTGCTGCGGGCAGGGGCGTTGAAATGGGCGTGGCAATAGTAGCAGCAGCATTGGCGCCAGGGGCGTAACACTACAGGGAATTTTCTTTGCCTAATGCTCCCTGCGGTCTCTGCTATTTGACTTTTCTTTTTTTTTTTACTTTTCCATTCAAGCTCTTGATTGAGTGCAGCATTGTGAAAGATGCTTATCCAGCAGCTGGAATCATTAGAATGTCAGGAAGCTTATGTTTTCTATACAAAACTCATTTGCCTTTGAGCTTTTGTGTGTTCTCTGATATCTAACCGTATCTAATCTTAAGCTGCTTAGGTTAATTGCAATTTCAATTGAAATGAGAAATGAGAAAAACTAAGCATAAGCTGCTGCTCATCAACACGCCCCGAGCTATTAACTTTTGCTAATTAGCGTTTATTTATAAATATCATATAGTTCTTCATAAGCTCTATACACCTTTCGTCTGTTTTATTTTATTTATAATTTTTCTATTTTTCTTTTCACTTCACAGGAAATGCATTGCTAGCAAGGAGCAAAAAACTGAGACGGAAGTTGAGACATTTTTGCTCACATTACGCGTAAGTATCCTTCAACCAAACCAACTTAAACTGCCACGTATAAATAAAATAAGAGCAAGTGCTAGGGATAACCAACTGAATGCCAGGCATTATTTCCGCCGTCAAACGTGGCGTATGAGCGTTTTATTTTGACCTCAGTTGCCGCTGAGAGTTGTTGGGTGTACAAAAAAAAAAAAACCCCACAGGCAAAACTTTGGCCGGCTGTTTGCAGATGCATAACTATATATATATATATATTTTTTTTTTTTTTTGTTAAAGAAATAAAAAATGCATAACGTTTGTTGACAGTAACAGCTGCTTTGCCTGTAATATCCTGCAGTTTAGCTACAGAGAATGGGGTATGCTTATTTTGCATAACAGATGGAATTGAATACGAAAAAAATAAAGTAAAAATTAATTTAATTTAAGTGGTTTAAAAATAACAGTAATATTAACTAATAATATCAAAAAAGAAAAAAACAATTTCTCCATTCTGATTAACCAGAGCTTCTTTTTCAACTATCCGTGGGTTTTTAGAATTGAATGTTGATCCAAATGTTGATAAGTTTCGAAGATATTTGTAGGACCGAAAGGTTCAAACTGTTCCCATCTCTTGCTAACATATAATTAAAATATTTTAAGGAATGATTATATTCAAAAATATATTAGGGAATATATAAAAAATGCAATATTTTTGAAGCTAGAAATAGGCTTTTATAAAAATATGCCGATTTTTTGTTTATTTTTAACTTAAATTCAAACAAGAATTCTTTTTATTATTTTATTTAAGTTTCCAAATGTCGACTGGATTTTATAAGGCTCCTAAAACATTAGTTTCAAGGGCTTTTACAATAAATATTTAAAATTAATTATTAAAATCAATTAACTGCTTTTAAGATTTTTCAGATCCTATTTAATTTGTTTAGATTTAAATTCAAAAAAACTATTGCACAATAATTTATTCAAGTTTTTAATTATGAGCTAGTTTATAGTTTTATATTTTCAAGGGCTTGTTACTTCTTGTTAAGTATTTTGTTTAAGAATTTCGATTTACATTTTTGAATTTATTTTAAGCTTAGTTTCTAACTAGTTCTTAAAGAACATCCGACCGTTAAACACTTGTCTTTAAGAGTTTATACCTCGTATGTTTGTTATGCTGTTTGTTTGGCTTGTTTGCCACTTTTGACAGTCACAAATATGATGACGTTTACATTTTTGTTGAAAGGTTTTTTCTTCTATTCACAAATCTCTCTGTGCTTTTTATTTTTGTACACAAACAGGACGAGAACCGTTATCACGAGGATATCTTTGGCATCACACTGCGCACAGCAGAGATTCACACAAAGTCACGTGCAACCGCAAGGATTCGCATGGCCTCGGAGCCATAGTAAGGATAATACTACATAAAAGTATCTCAACTCTTAAACGCGCAAAATTAAATGGTTTAAGTGAAGTTTAAAGTGATTGAAATGCACCAAAGCATTATATAAAATTAATTAATATAAAACGGAATAAATTTAATTATACAAATTTTTGAAGTTTTCTTTGGATTTTTAACATATATAAAACAAATATATCAAACAGCTTTCAAAAGACATTACATTGATTGAACAAAATTAGCATAAGATTGTGTTTATTCAAAAAGATCGTTGACAAAATACATTGTTCAAGCTTGTATATTATGGTCTGCCCATAATAAATGTTTATAAATTCCATTAAAAATATGTGCTACCCACCGTTTAACCAGAAACTAACTTTCTAAACTGCATTCTGTAAATTCATAAAAATTTATTTGGCAAAAAACAATAAAACTGACAAACAAATTGATCAATTAAATTTTCTGATTTTGCTGTTAAAACTAAATAACTATATATGTATATCAACAAAAAAGTATACAAAATAAAATATGCAATTGTTATTTCTCTTAGTTATTAAATGCAATTGGAAAGTTCAAGATTTGTTCGCAAAATACATACATATATAAAAATAATATACCAAAAATTACAGAAAAATTTATTAAACCTCTTGACTTTAATGTACAAAAAAAAAAATCAAAATTTTTAAATAAAACTCTAAATGTTAAATATATATATAAATATATTTCAATAAATCAAATCGAAATGCTACAAATACAAAATACAAATGAATTTTTTCAATGACAAGTCATCTACAAATCTGTTTAAATCCAATTGCAATATCAATTTGCAATTTTAATATTACAATTTTTACAATTTTTATAGTGGCCAAAGCTTCCGCATTGAGGAATTTCCGAGTTGACATTGGCTAAGCGGCTTTATTCGAATGCAACTGGCCAATTGATTTCGCGAATTTTTTCAGCAAAAGGTAAATTGTGCATAAAATGCAATTTATAGATAGAAAAAAAAATAATGACATTTTTTTCTCAATTGACTGGCATTTTCTCAATGTGCACAGCTTTGTTCTATTGGGTTTTTACCCTGTAAAGAAGAAGAGGGAGTTTATAAGGTCGGTTTTGGTTTCCTAATTTGGGTAAAATTTTTAAAAGTGAATTTCCTTTTTCATTAATTAATAATTCACTCCGTTTTAAATGGCAAGTGAATTCAACCCGCAAAATCTTGATTAAAGTGGAATTGGGAACATTTGTGGAAAATTCACTTCCGGAATATCTTGTTAAAATTACAAAAATTAGGGGATAAAGCCTTTTTTATTTATATGAAATAAGTTTCCGATACTAAAAAATATTGCAAAAAACAGATCTATATTATTCTTAAAAAATAAAAATTTTCATATTGATTTAATTATTCTTTTTTAGATATTCTTTTTCTATACGTGGAGAATATATGAACTAAATTGTGTTGATGCTTGGGAAATTTTCAAAATATAGTAAAAATCTATTAACCAAAATTTATATATCTCTTAGTTTAGCAAATACGTAAAAGTTTATAGAAAAAAGAATTTTTATTGACCAATTTATATCTAGAAACATTATTTTGGGTTAAAATCGACATTTTTGTTGGAAAAAATAAATCTGAAAACATAAAATTAGATTTATAATCGTGATTTTTATTTACTTGATATTGGAGTATATCTATATTATACATAAACATAACTATATTTATATTTTTCTTTACACCCTACCTACAAAGGTATATGTAAGTCTGTTCACTCTTGTCTATTTAAATCTCTATTGTGTTTTAATTATAATATATTGCAAACCGTATAATATCAACAAAATCACACCAATGACAAACTAAAAACCCAATTCATATCAATTTACCTCAGTTGTGGCTTCCGCACTTTGTATACATTGCAATCGGCTATTTCTATATATGTATATGTAGTATATATTTCATTCCATAGAATCAAACGTACACTACATATATGTGTTTGTTATAAATCCCTAAATTGTGGCTGCGCTAAACATTCCATTGGCTAGACACGACTACACTAGGCAACAAGAATATTTAATTCAATATTTTTAAAATCTTAAATTCAAACTATTTATTTTACATTTTTTTCTGACTTTTTTAAAAGTGAAATTGTTGGATTAAATACAAAAATAATTTAATAAGCCATTTGGTACATAATATTAAAATTTTTTAATAGAATTAAAATTTTTTTAATGTGTTTAGTAAGTCTTAGATATTTGTTTGGTTTGACAAAGTTAATATTCCTTTGTTGTCTGGTGTTATAAGTCAGTTTGTCTGCTGATTCTGTGGTTGACAATATACTTAGATTTCATAGCGACAATAGCTTTGTTACCTCCCGCATCATCATGATGATCATCATCCTCATCATCATTTCTAGCTGTATCTCAACTAGGTACCTAGGTTAGATATCAAATTCCCCACTAATCCATTCCGCGTCGTTACGTTTGTGTATCTAATTTCAATGTTGAAATTGAATTTTTTGTGCTCTCGCTTTGCTTCTATTTGGTTCTTGTTTTGTTTAAAGAACTTCCTCTTATTTTGTATTCTTGATTTTTTTTTAAGGAAATTGCAATTTTATTGAAAACTCGCGGTTTGACTTCTGATTGACATTTGGATTATTTTTTTGGTGCACATCCCTCAAAAATTGCCTCATATTTCATGGTCATGCAGGCAGGAGACTTTGGCAACATGTGTCACCAACAGACAAATTGAACCTAAAAAAATAAAATGTAGGAATATTTAGCACAAAATTCTACAAAAGGATTTGAAGAACAGTTTGTAAAAAAAAATGACAGAAAATGTGGCTGAATTTTCAATAAGAAAGTTGGTTTAACTATTTCTGCGTTAAAATGTTATTTATGCTGCTTTAGAAAGTAGCAGGATATCTTTTAATTTACATTTTCTTCCTGTATTTCTAGCATTTCAATATTTGTCATTAATTTTACAAATATATTAAAAATATATTTAGATATTTCTAGGAAAAAGTGTAAATTTTTTTAAATTCAAATATATATAATTTCTGTATTCCAGGACAATTTAGCGCTTGTTGCTGAATTTCTAGCGTTTCAATATATGTCAGTAATCTGACAAAAATATAAAAAAAAAATATTTAGATATTTCTAGGATAAAAAGTAAATTTTTTAAATAATTATTAAAATTGAATTTCTCTATTTCTAGGGCTTAGTTTGACAAATATAGGTGAACATATTGTAAATTTATATAATGAGAAGTTATTGTTGGTTTTTCAATTCTTAGTTGTTTAACATGTTGCAGTTGTTTATACTTGTATTTTGATATGGTTAATTTCTTAATTTAATATTCTACAAATATATTGCATGTTTATATCAGTGTAGCTATTTTTAGATGAAAAAGTGTACTTTTGTCATGTTTTGGGTTGTTCTATTATATATACTGATATTTTGATATATAGCGTGATATTCTGAACATTTAATTTGACAAATAGTATGTATGAGATAAATATATGTTATAAGTATATATATATATGTAAGCATACAGCTTTATTTCCGCTTCTGTTACTTTCCTGAGATATCTTATATATAAATTAAAATTCCCCATATTTCTTTAGTTCTTCAGTTATTTATAATTATTTTGGCAGATCTTATATATTTACTATGGCAGGTCTTATAAAATCATAATAAATCTACCAATCAATAATATTTTATGTTTTTATGTTTATATATTTTATTTAATATACTTTTTATCCCTATTTAATTTGATTGCATTACTTAACCTTATTTATTAAAATTTTCTTGCGCTTTTCTTGTTACATTTAATGCCCTTCTCATATTTCTCCATGTTTAGCAATATGTTAATAATATGATAACCTAAGCACTAAGTACGATTTTACTTAACAGACAATTTTTGGTAAAAAAAAGAAAAAAAAAATCCAAAAGTTGCAATCTGGTCTATCAAAAACGAGTATAATAATTTTTCTTAAGTTCTGTTGAAATTTTTTGAAGTCGCGTGGCTAAATCGAATTGAGTTTTGGGCTCTCCGAAATACTGAGAAAAATGCCATATTAGCAATTTGTTTATTTTTTAGTTTAATTGTTACCAGGAACGTGTTGCTAATGACATGGTTTATATGCTGAATTTACATAAAATTGTTCCAAAACTGCAATTGCATCAATCTGATGTCAATGGCTTTCTGTGAAGGGTTCAAAAAACCCCAATCGCCTGATATTTTTTAGTTGGAAACGTAAACGGGAATTAAGAATGATGATTAATCGAAATTAGCTTGAGTTGATTAAAATGTTGCGCTTCTTATATGACATGTGCCCTCTTAAGGTATTTAAAGCTTTAAATTGGAATTTGCAATGAGCAATGCATTGTTCATTTTTAATCGTTTTTTATTGACTTGGAGATACCCTTTTTATAGGTCAGATATTATGTTTATGGATTTACAGCAGCCATAAATATACACAAGAGATTTTCAAAAGTTTCAAGATAAATTGGAATTGGGGCGAAAAGTGCTTAAAGTGCTTTAAAAAAATATTTCAAATCGCTTCAATGTTCGGATCGCTATAAAAACGAGGACCCTTAAGATCTCTAGTATTTTTTAAAAGATAATATGCTTTTTAGCTGCAACTCTGAATGATTTCCTTGGCTCTATAGTAATTATATATTTTTTTTTTAAATTAGTCATACCTTAAATGCCCTACAACGAAAATAATATAAGTAAATATTTACAAAAATGAATAATTTTTTAAATTATAGCGGATAAATAATTTAAAGAATATTTTAGGAAGATGGGGAAACAGGAATCGGGAAGAAAAATATGGTTTGGTATAGAGGGTATCAGAATGAATTTTATATACAAAGTTCATTTTAAATGTCAATATGTTTATATCTTATAGTATATAGATATATATTATATAGATAAACTTAATTCAATTTGTTGCCGCTAATGGAGAATATATATGTTTTATAGGAACAGCTACGGTTCCGTTACATATAATACCACAACTTTATTATACCCACTACCCACCGAGTACAGGGTATAATAGAAGCTCGACTTTGGCACGCGTCTGGGGATAACCAAATTGTTAACCGGCTTTTAGCTCTAACAAAATTATTCACCGACTTTCAACGCATGCCAGCATTAATAACAACAACAATAACGACGACGACAACAACATTAGTAACAACAGCAACAACAACTGAGACAGACAACAACGGCGGGCCTGCCAACATTCCTGACATAATTTTGTGTGTGAGTAAGCAAACGAGTTCGTTTAAAAATTAGACGTCATCAACAGCAGCAGCAGCAGCAACAACAACAACAGCAGCAACAATTGCCGCTGGGCAACAGCAACACACATTGCAGGTGAGAGATAGAGCGAGATAGCAACAAACAAATTCGACCAGCCGCCCATTAAATATCCATAAAGCCAAACCTTTGACAACGGGAAATAATACAAAAAAATGATAAAAAACAAAGCAAACCAACAGCAAAAGCTTCAGGGCAGAAAAAAAAATATGGAATTTTTAATTCTCAAACGAAACGCAAACAAAATATGCAGAAATCGCTTGAACCAGGAGACTGAACACGAAAAAATAAACCAGAATTTAATTTATCAAATTTGTTGCGACAACAAAACGGAAGCAACATGTTGCCAGCGCAACCAGCAACATTGCCAATTTGAGCAACAACAACAAGTGCAGCAGCCGCAGCAGAGCAGCCGGCTTAAGTTGGCGTTGGCGCGCAAAAGCTTGGCTTGAGGTTTGTTTCGAACGTGTTGCAAAGAAAGAGTAACTGACTTTGATACAACAAATTGTAAATACACTAAAGTAAATATTTATTATGACAGTTTATTATTATTAAGATCAGATCATTTTATTGATATATTGTATAGGTACATATATACAGTATAAATATAAATCGGTAAATAGTTTTGAGTTACAACAATTTCATAGTTTTCTTTGGATGTTGTCACATAATTTTTTGCGGAGTAAAAAAAAAAAATTTTTGTATAGAAACATTGTATGTATAAGGCCATTTTTCGTAGTAGACCTTAAATAAAAAAAAAACAAAAAATAATAATAAATGATTTTAAATGTTTTTGTAAATATACTTTGACCTGGGAAGTTAAGTAAAAGCTTAGCAAAAAGTCAATCGAATTTTAATTAAACTACTAAAAAAAATAGTTTATTGTTGTAATATGCCACTAATATATTAATTTATTTATTAAATAAAAAATGTATCCTTTAAAACTCTGATTAATATATTTAAATCTATCAATAGGTCACATTTGCCGCGAAATTTCTTCCTTTAAGCAAACGTTACAAAGCTTGTCAAAAAATGCAAAAACTCTCTCTCTATCGTGCTCGCTATCTCTCTCTCCTTTTTCGCTCTCTGAAATTGATGCCGTCGCGTCGCAGCCGGCTCAAACTAACATTGCGACTTGAACTTGCGCTCGAGCCAAAGTCGCGCTCATGAGCGTGCGTGCGTGTGTGTGTGTGTGTGTGAACGTGCTTACTAAGTTCGTTTGAGTGTCTGTGTTAGTTACCGACAACAACAACAACAACACACAAACACAATACGTCTGACGTCGAAGTCGACTTCGACGTTAACGCCAACGTCGCTGCGACAACGTATGGTGTATGACTTTTATTGTTGTTGTTTGTCAGTTTTGCTGCGCGGCTCGCGTCGTTTATTTTAGTTAGTAACGAGATTTCGAGCGCTCAACGTTGGTGGCGCGGTTGAAAAATCGAAATCAAAATCAAAGGTTTAGCCACAGTGCGAACTCGCTAAGTTTGATAACTAAGCGTGTGAGTGTCTTAAAGTGTGTGTGCGTGTGCGCGTGTGTGTGAGTGTGTGAGTGCGTTGTGCAGACATGAAATGAATAAGAAATTGGAAAAGCACTAAAACACAAAACGCAAAAGAAAACGCAAAGAAACGTGTTAATGCCAATGAGCAAAGCAGCGATCAGCAATAACAACAACAACAACAACAACAACAAATACAACAGTAGCAGCAACAACAACAACAACAATTAAGTACGTTAATCAGAAATTATTTTAGCCCATTGCGCGCCACATACGAAAAAGCGCGAAATATTTTGTTGCCCCCATATGTATCTATATTGGTGTATATGTGTGTGTGTGTGTGTGTCTGTGTGTTAGTAACAACAAACAACACGACAGTTATTATGCATTACAACAACAATTACAAATAGCAACAAAACTAATGCAAAGTTGTTGATTTTGGTTGCCAAGAGTGAAATTATTGAACAATATAAATTGTTTTTCAGCTCAGGGGAGGTTATTGCAAAAAGGGAGGGGGCGCAGACCGCAGCAAAAAAAAATAAATAAATTTGCAAAATTATGATTTATATTTTATAAAATTTCAATAATAATAAAATTACTTTTGTTTGGCAATTAAAATGCATTATTTTAATTATTGCCTTTAATTAGCATTTATCAAAATAAATTGCTTTTTGTATTTTAAATTGAAATAAATTCAACAATTAATTGTTTGTTCAATATTTAAATATACTTTAGATGTGTTTATTATGAATTATATTAAATTGTAAATACAATTTAAATGTGTTTATTATGAATTATATTAAATTTCATATAAATTTTATATATATTTAAATATTGGTTAGAAACTTTATTCTCTTTTTTTTTTACTTATTTTCTGGAAAACTTATAATTATCAGTTAAATATAATTTCCTAATTATCAGTTAGGTTTATTATTATATTATGATAATTATGATATTCATTATAATTGATGATTTAATCTAATCAATTTTTAGGATAAAAAAAAGCATACAATACTTTTATACATATGTCCTTTTGTGTTCTAAACCTAAAATTTAGAAATTATTCAATTAAAAAAAAAAAGTTAAGATGAATCGATTAAAATTTGATTTTCAGCAGGAGTTTGTAAAATAACTTTATACTTTCATATAAATTAAAATACAAAAAATCAACGGCAATTTAAAATTAGAATTATTTGTTGAAAGTGAAAGTGAAAATGGGAACAGGCCCAAAAATAAGAAAGATGTAAATTTGGTTTATCTTAACATAAAAAAGGAGAAACTGATATTTTATTTTAAAGTTCTATGATAAACATTTTATTGACTTAAAAAATAAATTAAATTAAATTATTAAATTTATAATAAACTAATTTGTATTTTCCTACAAAAACAAAGTCTGCAGAAACACTTGCAATACAGAGAATAAACCACACTTACTTAAAAATTTATTAAACAGCTTTCTTATTTATTTATTAATTTTTGCTATTTAATCTCTTAAACAGAAATTGAAAAGTCTTTGAACTTATTCAATGGGTCAACCAAATAGCAATTATAATTTTTTTTATTTATTTTTTTGAATATCATATTTGACACAATTTAAAAAAAAAAAACGCACTCGAATGACATGTCTCGACAATTATTATTATTATCTAAAATTCAAATGGAATTGATGATGATTTGTGTCTAACAGCGTCTGTCATAGCGTCTAACAAGTGTTTGAATTATATTAAACATTTATGAGATTTACCTTATGAACATTATAAAAAAACAAAAATAATAATAATGTAGTATATTATATAAAGTCAACAGCAGCAGCCGAGACCTTACAAGGTTCATTGCTACTTGTCACAAATCTTTTTGTAGTTGTCTATTTATTTTTATTTTATTTTTTTTTTCCATGTAGGCTGGCATATATAGATAATAAAACTTTGTGCTTAATGGCATTGTTGTTGTTGTTGCCTAAAAACAATACCAACAACAATTGCTACTACAA
This sequence comes from Hirtodrosophila alboralis, assembly GCA_035043045.1. Taxonomy (NCBI): domain Eukaryota; kingdom Metazoa; phylum Arthropoda; class Insecta; order Diptera; family Drosophilidae; genus Hirtodrosophila; species Hirtodrosophila alboralis. Next base: position 754,007 of record JAWNNH010000183.1, on the reverse strand, counting down.
CAATAAATGTCATGCCAAATTGACACACGAAGCCGCCGCCAACGCCGCGCGTGTCTTTGTCATCGTCATCGTCTCCGCCTTTTAGCCATGGCTTGTGGATAATATCATATAATATAATAATACTATAGTAATATATCATTTTTTTTTTGTTTTTGCATATTTCTTGGCTTGCTTCTGTCTCTGATAACAAGCGTGTTAATTTTGAGTTTTATTTATGTAGAAATATTTATGCATCTTTCAAAAATTGCACGACTTGAACTCAATTATGTTATAGGTCAGACAGAATTATAGATTATTTATCTAAATTAAAAATGACATTATATTGACTTAGAACGTATACACATTATAAAATATATATTGCTTTTTTCTTCTTTTTTTTCTATGTGATTTTAGTCTAATGCATTTTATCAGTTTATTTAAATTATTAACTTTATTGCGCTAATGGCAAGTTCAAGGTTAAGGATGGCCGTTTAGATAATTTGTTATTTGCACTTCAAGTCTTTTGTACTTACCGCTTATAACAATGAAAATATTTTATATACATTCATACTACTCTAGTATATACTTATATATAGTATTACTAAATGTATGTGGCGCTTTATAATTATTTCTGTTACGTGAGATTAAGCTAAATGCATGGATTTCTGTATAGTTTATGTGATATTTTAACGTTTTTTTTTAAATATCTTTCACGTGTTCTTAGAGAGATCTGGCTAAAAAAAGAGGGTCAAAAATGATAGTGTATAATTTTGTATAGAAAGAGCGCGTGATATGGTAGATGCTTTACTTTAATTATTAGGGAGGGTAATCATGCCATTAGAGATAGATAAATTGTAAAAAAATAGAAATATATTTTTTACTAACAAATTATTTATGGGGAGTTTAAATTGGTAAAAAAATGTCTTTCAATTTATAAATAATTTAAAAAAAGGATGTTTTTATAGTAGCTTATATACTATTCTAAAAACAGAAGATTGTATGAGAAAGATTATAATACTCTTAGACAGAGCTCTATTATCTTAACATCCCGTAGAATTTTACAAAAATATCACATAGTTTTTTGCATTTCTACACTTTAAATTTTCAATTATTTAAATAATCAATTTGAGTGAATAGCAAACTATAAAATAATTTTATTTCTAGGTCAAAGTAGTTTGTAGTTTTAACAAACTTTTCTCTAAAAAATGTTATCTTTCCCTACTTTACCTGAAACCAAACACAAGCTGATAAACCGTAAAAATTTTGAGATCTACTTAAATGATGGCTTTGGCCTGCTTCTCAGTTCTTTTAGCTAGGCAAATCCCAGTATTTTTTTTTTTCTTAGCCGCTTTTCCACTTCAGTTGCCTTTTCGTGGCTTGGCCCTTTGGGCCAAACAGTTGTTGGCCAACCAGTGAAGCCAAATCGGCTTGCAAATTTCAATGACGTCTGTCGGCAACTGCACCGCTCCTCCTCCTTCCCCCCTGTTGTCTATCCGCTTGCCCCTTGTCTGCCAAGCCATAAAACTTCCTGCGCACCAAAAAGCAAAAATGCGTTTTGCCTTTGGCAGAGGCAGGCAAAGAAGCTAAAACAAAAGAAGAAAGAAGTCTAAGAATTTTGCAGTTGAGAGTAACCGACTGAGGTATACTTTGTATACAATCCTAAGAGAAAATTATCGGTAGTTCTTATATTAAGTTTGATGACTATTTGAGCTGCATATAAAACAACGTCACTATAAATGGTAAAAAATAAAATTATTTTCCGACGCTAAATAATGATATAAATATAATGAAATTAATATTATTATTAATTTTATCTTTTAAAGCAAGAATTTTTTATCTTAAATACATCTATAAAAAAAATTATGAAATTAATATTAGTCGAAAGTTTTCTAGCTCAATATAAAATACAATAGCTCTAGAATAAAATGGTTTAAATAAAACATTGGATTTTCTTTAATTTGCTTATTAAAAAGAATATATTTATATTTGAAATACATAAATGTTGAGTGTTTTTAGTTTTCAATTTGATTTATACTTAATAATAATAATTTTTAACATTTATATCAAACATTTTTTATATCATTTTCGTATTGCCATGGAAAAAAACTATGTAAATTATTTAGTAAAGACTCTATCAATATTTTATCAGCCCCTCACTCTAGTATAAAAGTTGTGGAAAATATTGTTTTCGTATGTGGGATATATATAGCGGAACCTGGTATAGCTTTAACTTGAATAGGGTTTAAAATATCTAGAAGCCAGGAATTTAGCATACTTCATTCTGTATTTCGCAAAACAGAGTATAAAAAGCAAATCAAAACGAATGGCAAGCAAATAGCCGTTACCAACAATAAATAAACTTCATTCATAGGCAAATATGAAAAGAGAGGCGCTGCAAATAAAAATAAAAAAAAAATGGCAGGCGAATCGAAGACACAGACAAAGTCGTAGAGCCACCGACCACAAAAGAAGTTTAACAAAATACAAAGTGTAAAACAGAAAATGCAAAAAATAAAAAAATAAAGATGAAACAAAAAAAAAAACATTTAACGCATTTTAACAGCGCTCATTACCAAACCCATAAGCCAAAAACCTAAACCCAATTCCCCCTCTATATAGCCGCCTCAGCCAACCTGGCCCATAAGACCGGCACGTGGATCCATTTAAACTGGTGCAGAGGCAACATTAGTAAGCCAAGAAATATGTTTTTAAATTTTATGAATGAAACGCAAAACGTTTTGAATTTGAATTCGCGTTGCGAATTTTGTGACAACTTTTGCTGTTGTTTTTTTTTTGTCGTCGTATTTGTTGTTTGCTTGTTGTGAAAAGTATCTGACAGATACATGGCATGCATGCCCAATTGCCACCTCAATATTTGCAATATTGTTTGACTTTAATTAAGACTCGAAAATAGCTAACAGCGAACAGTGTGCAATGGCCTAGCCTAGCAACCCCTTGACAAACACCCTCCCTCAGCTCAGTTAACAATTACCAGAAGAAACTGCCAGAAGACCAGAGCCTTTAGACTAAGAAATACTCTGTACACACTCGAACTTGGTATACACAGCATGCTAAAGGCACATTTTCAGTATATATGTATATAAAAGCGTCAGATTGACACAGTTTTTGATGTTTATATATATGGACTCCTTTATAAACATTATTTTTACCTAAATTTAAACAGTTTTTATGATTCCCTTTATGTAATTTGTTTTAATTACAGGGCATAAAAGCAATATACAGCCAACAGGCACACAAGAAAATCAACAAATTTTGTTAAATTGCGCGTGCAAAAAATTGTTGTAGTATATATTTTATAATTAAATACATAATTAAATACCCGCAGCATGTGAGCATACAAAAAAATATATAATAATAAATACAATTTTCTGTAGCAGCCTTAAAGCGTGGAAACATTAAATAATTAAATAGTAACGCATTTGTTAAACGCATTTAATTCGTTTATAAATAAAAAATTATTTAATACTTTGTCTGTTGATTTTATCCAGGAAATATTTTTACATTTATTAAACAAAAAAAACTGTTTAAAGTACAAATAGCCCAAAGAAACGCAAATATTTTTTGTATAATGCTGTTATTTTTCCTAGCTTGGGGTAAAGTTTTAAAAAGTATTGTTACTGAAATTGATTGTTAAGAAAATACCCTGTATGTGAATGCTCACGAGTGCGGAGCTGATCGCTGAATTATAATAAAATACTTGTTATGTAAAACTCTGACCCAATTTTAATGCAAATAAATTATTATTTATACTTTATGGTTTGTTTAAATCTTTGCCTTTTAATAATTTTAGTCCCCGGGCACAGTTTTTGAAGTGCTTCCATATTTGTTCTGTTCCATAAAAAATACAAAATAATAAAAAAAAAAAAAAAATTTGTTGACTGACGGACTGTCGCAGTCGTTCAAATAAATGCAAAACTTTTAATGAAAACAAAATAAATGGATGTCAACAAGAAACTGAGATACATTTCAGTTGTGTTCCATTTTCGTATATATATTGTTTTTGTCCCCCTGTTTGTATACTATTCCAATTAAATAAGGCATTGGTCAGCGGTTTCAATGATCATATAATTTAATACATTTAAGCTAGAGAGTATCCTTAAATTTTTATTTAGTTTGTAATTAAAGAGATTGCTTAATATTTTAAAGTTTAAAAATATATATATCACATTAAATCATATTATAATATAAATGAGATTAAAACAGAAACAGAGAAAGTTTAAATATCATAAAAATTTCCAAAATTGGGCTTAGAAATTCCTCTTTGGAATATGTAGAATATATTGATATAAAATATATATTTTTTTAAATATTTTATCAAAATTGATGTGACTTATCGTAAGAACTAAATGATATATTTTTCAAGCATTAAAAATTACTTTATTGAGGCTTTGGTTTAATTGAAGTAAATTCAATAAATCAGCGTTTATACTGTTTATAAATTATTTATTTTTGACCTGGTGAAAAATGCTTTTTTTTTCTAATGAAATTCATATTAAAATCATTTATTTCTACTTGACATAATTTAGTATAATTAATTTGTCATATTTTTTTTTGTAAAGAGAAATCTCGCAGCCTTGTATTAAAAGCAAATTTTTTAACAATGTATATTTTTGCTACACTGACGCACCTATATTTTTCAGAAATCTAGAAATTTTGCTGTACCAGGTTTATTTGATGTTGTTATTGTTTGGGGAACTTTACCGCATTTCCGGCCATATTTTGCTGACGCATCTTGCATTGACGACAATGCGGAGAAAACAGCTTTAGGCACAGATACGCGATCAAACATTGTAAATTTCAGCAGAAAATATACCAGGTTTTTTTTTTGTTTTGTTTTTGTTGTTTTCAATTTTTTGCAAATATTCAGATACCTTGAAAGCGCAGCGAGAATTTCACAAGTGTCTTTCAAGTTGTTTAACTTTGGAACCCAGAACCAGTTTGCTTATTAAAATTAAAATTGAAATCATAATAAAACGCACGACGAAAATCATCAGCCAAAAAACAAATGATGTGTTTATTTTTGGCAAATCATTTTTTCTTTGGAATTTTGTTGATTCTGTCAACTCAGTTTAGCTTAGATCACCTAACGATGCTGTGCTAAAGATAGATACAGCTAGAGATACTAACTAGCAAGTCGACTGACTGACTGACTGACTGACTGATTGACCAAAAGCGGTTAAATTACGCAACTAATTACGCGACGCTGTGGCGCCATTTAGTTAGTCAGCATTGAAATATTTAAGTTCCGAACTTACAATTGGAAAACACACACCCAACACAACCAATACACACACACACAACAAAAAGGCAATAGTAATATTGATAACGCGCACATAAAATAGATTTAGTCGACTTAGAGATACCCGGTATTTGAGTGTTAAATCGCGAAGGAGATTTTTGTGTTTCAAGCAGTGCATTTCAAGCAGTTCAGAAACAGTGCAACCAAGCAGCGCCCTTTTTCTTCTGATCTATACAGATGAAAGTTGCTTATTAATTTTGCTTTTTTTTATTAAATCGGGGTTAAATTTTTACAGCATATTAAATTAGTAAATTAGGCTTATAAATATGGTAACATAGGCAAGTCTATAACTAGAACGAACACGAGGATAACTTGACTTTCGGATAGGATTTTTAATTCAAATATTGTAGAACTATATTTATCTGGAAATTCCGCTTGAACGTTGACTTGTTTGTTGTTACTGATCAACAATATATCGTCCTTTTACTTGAATAGTGATATAACTCAAAAATCACGATTGAATTAATGATGCTGAAATATTCCTCATATAGTTATTTATATTGTCTAAAATTTTCTTCATTTTATCTTAAATATTATTAGCGTGATAGAGGAAAAAGTGTCTGCTCCTTTGCTTTTTATAAAGAATCTTTTATATTTTTTTAAGGAGTAAAAAATGCAGAAATGTTCATTTGAATATAATTTATATTGTGTAAAAATTTCATTATCCGATCTTAAATATTTTTCGCGTGAGGGAAGAAAAAGTTACCCAAAATTTGTGTAAGGTGGTTAGCATTTGTCGAGTTGCGTTTTCTGAAGAATTTGTTAAATAATATAAAAATGCAGAAATGTTCATTACAGTATGATTTATTTTGTGTAAAAATTTCATCATCCAAAACTAAAAATTCTCCGCGTGAGGGAAGAAAAAATGAAACATACTTTGTATAAGATGAACAGCATTCAACAACTTTCAGAGTATTTTTCTCGAGATTAGGTTTTTCAAATTATTCACACTTCAACTAAATAAACGATAGTTATTAGGCTCAACGATATCTTCAATTTGATCAATCCCTTTTAGCCCTTTTGAATGGGCAGAGGGTGTAAAAAGCCATAAAAAGCCATTTGGGCCTCAAATGGTCAGCAGCCTTCGACACGTACGTGTAATTTTAATTAATTTGTTTTTAGAAATTCGCATAGCTCTGTAAAGCGCATATATGATTTCGCACGTTGCGGCCTTAATTTTGATATTTTTTGTATATCGATCGAAAAAAAACGGCAATTGAGCTGTTAGCCAGCCTCGATTTTCATTATTATTATATATTTTTTTGGTTTTTTTTTTGTTGGAATTTTTTGTACTCATCTGTCTGTATTTCATTTCATTTTGTTTGCTGTGCCGGGTTTTTCGCATTTATTGCCAGCATTAATCATGCAGCAACAACAAAATCTAAAAAAATTTATATATATGTATATATATACGTTAATAATATGTTATGTGATGTGTAGAGTTGAAAGGGGACTTAAAGGTGGGTACTAGTTTTGACTCTACTTTATGGGCTTTAGGTTATTTTTTTTTTTTTTTTTTCTTCTTCTACACACATTTTGACAATTTATGATTGGCCATTAAGCTAAACGCTAAATTGGCGCTAAGGCGTGAGTTTTTGTTAATCGATGTTGATGTTGAACTTGAAGTAGCCGACAGAAGTGACTGTGCGAAATCTTTTAAGAAGAAAAGGCCAATGAACAGCTGTTAAATGCATTACAAAAAAATAAAAAACCCGAATTGAGTAAATGGATGCAATTTAAGGACAATCAGAGCTAGGAAATAAGAGTTAGTTTTACATATTGTTAAAGATATGAGAGATAGCTCTAAATTTTCTATGGAGAACATTTATTTTTATTGAAATTTTAATAATATATAGAAGCCAATTTTATTTATGAACATAAATATAATCAAAGGTTAAATTCCTAAAAAAAAAGGCAAGTTTTAATAAAGTTGTAAGTGGTGGAAATATGGGCAGCAAATATAATATAACATTACCTTATATCTTGGAAATTTAAGAAGCTTCAAAATCTAGAATTTTTTAGATAAAATAAGTTTCAACTTGTATTTTATTTTAATTTAGATATGCCCGAACAATTAAATGAAAAATTTGGAGTTTTCTAAATTTTTAATATTTATCGAAAATGTGGGGCAACAAATATTTAAAAAAATAAAAAAAATTGTTTTGCCTTATTTAAATGAACTATTAAACTTATCCCTAAAAATATTTACAAAATAAAAATAAATTGAGAGATAGGAGTAAAGTTCCTATAATAAATACTCTTCCCAAATTTCAAGCTCTTACAACTTCATCAAAAAAAATTCCACTCGGAATTTATTTCTAACTATTAAATATGTATTTAACTCCTTCTTAAGTTATCACTTTGATTCTGGTAATATGTTTTCGCTTAATATTATATCTTGACACCCAGATAAAGAAAAATAGAAATAGATTTTTATATTCCCAATTTTAAAAATATTTAAATGCAAAATTAATTATGGGCATAATTACTGAATTTGCAATGAATTTGTATTTTACTTTCGCCGCAAATTATTGCTTGATTTTAAGGCTGATTTTTCCTCAAGAATAATCTCAGGAAATGTCATTTTCAACTAGTTTTATTTGGTGTTAACTCCGAATAAATGACAGCAGAAAAACTGTTATTCCCAATCCAATTTTGACCTCAATTGAATACACACACACACACACACACAGAACAATCAACAACTGCATTTAAGTTTTGAGCAGTTTATATGAACATGAAATATTCTTTCGGTTGTTTGATTTTGCCTACAAATTGTTGCCATAGCTGCGCTTCGGCCTGTAGCCAAGTGGCACAAAAGTGTTGTAAGTATCTCTGTCTGGGAAACTAAATTCATAACAAGACAACAACAAACTTTACAGGCCCAAAAAGTTGTTATAGCGTAAACAAAGACCTTTCCTACCCCCTCTCCCATATTTTCTTCCCTTTTGGGCTAGCGCACAATTTGCATTTTGTGGCAAAGGGCAAAGGCAAAGGCAACGACAACGGCGACGGGGGACCACAAAATACTCACATCAAATTTTGTGTCAAATAAGCGCAAATTTTGAAGGCGTTTGCCAGTTGGTCAAAGAGTCGACATCATAAACAGTCTGCGGGGAGTTGAGTTTAGCAGAGTAAAATGCACAGCAAACATTTTCCACAAATGTCGAGTGTAGAACGTGCCAAGCATAGATACAGATACGCAGATACTTAGTCACAAAGATACACAAAAGAATAAGATAGACACTGATAAGATTGCAGTTATTCTGCTGAAAGTTTCTGCTGAAATGTTGTCACAATTTTATGAATTTTATAACTTTACCTGTCAAATAAGAGCTACAAAATCTGATGTGTGGTAATGAATGTAAGCTTAAGATTTATAAATGTTAACAGAAAATGGAATCTGCTTAAAAATTGAAAGCATTTTGCTGTCTAACAGGTGAAATGCAGGATTTGAATATTGTGGCATTAAATATTTAAAGAAAAAATAATTTCTGCAACATTAATACCCTTGTGGAGATAAATAGTATTTACACAATATCAAATATAAAATTATTTTATTACATTTTTTATAACATATGTTAAACAACAGAATAGCGCAAATTATTTTTTAAAACTATTTGGGTATTTAAAAATACGAAGAAGTTGTTTATAAATAATAAATTTTTTTATGTAGCCAATTATTTTGAAATTTATTATATATTCTAAAAAATAATCGACAGTTTTTATTAAAATTATTAAATTATAGAAATTTTAAAGCAAAATGTATATATTTCTCAGATAGGAAATGTTTTATTTTAATAAACAAAAGAATTATTTAACTGCATAGAACTTCAAGCGAATTCGTAAAATTGTCAGCGAAAAATACATAAACTTAGAATTGACCAATTGCGTAGTTAAAAATGTCAATAAAACTTCCATCAATGGTATCAATATTGCCATCATTATTGCACTATATAAAGTTAAAGTTCCATATTTTGGACTCTCTCTTAAAAACATTTCCAATACTTATTTTTATGTACTATTTCGATATTATCAAAGTATCGAATTTAACTCTTATTTTATTTACAAGCAGATGTTTTGACAATCAAAAACATTTTTTATGGAATATAGCATAGAGAGAATGTGTTACCAGGAACACCCTTTATGTGTAGTTAATATTTTTTTTTTTGTTGCTTTGTGGAAGTTTGCGTTGTTGCTTTTGTCGCTGGGTGACAAAATGAAATTTTGTGCATACGGAAATAACAATAATTGCAGCTATAACATTGCAATGACATCGTTGACAGCAACAACACAATACAAAGTTGTTCGATTGGCATTGGTCGCATTTTGAGGTTTTTGGAATTTTCTTCTTTTTTTTTTTTTTTTTGGTGTTCGATTTACAACTTTACCGAAATTTTTGTGGCTTGGTCATCAACTCGTTTGGCTGCAGCAGCAGCAGCAACTGAAAACCGAGCGAAATTTATATCATTTTATGAGGTTGCCTTGGGTTGCCAGTCGAACTTAAAGTAGCGCAATGCAACAGTATCTGTGTATCTGTGTGCCCCACATGTTTTGTCACCAATAATTCTGCGTCTTGCATTTCACTCTACAGTGCTTAAGGTGCTTTCGTTTCGTTTCGTTTCCTTTTTTCTTTTTTGATAGCCTTAAAATGTATTTTCTTTTTAATTTTGTCTTGAAATGTGAAATGTATTGATAGAGGCTTTATGCGAACTCAGAAGGTGTATATATATTATTGAGGATGTTGGTCGCTTTCTTCAGGAAAGGATTTAAAGCAAAAAGTTAATAATATGTTAAGAGAAATGTTTCATATGTTTGCCACGAATTTGATGAAGAAACAACATAGAATTTTTGCCTTCACTAAACAACTTTCATAGTTTGTATACAATTCAATTCTGTAAATATATAAGAACAAATATATATTAACTAACTTCAGAACTATCTGCAGGGTATCTCAATGCCAATCATGCTCTACTAAAAAATACTTGCACTTATTTGTTGTTAGGACAACTTTAAGGTTTAATGCTGCTTAAAACTTGCCACAAATCCGCACAAATTAGATAAACATGTAAATGATTATTGACACAAAAAGGACGAAAGCAACAACTGAATACCATAAACCGTCTACCGTCAGTTAAGGAACAAGGGAGAGGGGGTAGTATGAATAAATTCGGAATGTCTAATATGCGTATGAATAATAAGGTAACCAAACAAGATAACACACAAAAAGGACAAAACTGGCAATACAAATTGACATTTTATTTGCCTTTCACCTGATGACAGCCAACAGACAGGAGACGGACGACAGGGGACAGTCAGACGAGACGATACGAAATAACCGCAATGTTTGGCCGGATACAACAGATGGGGCGGACGGCGGGGATCAGATCCCGAAAAAACGCATAATGAAGTAATTGACTGAAGTTTGTGTGTATGTGTGTGGCAAGAGAATTCCTTGGCATGTGTCTAAAGCTATGCGACACCCAGCAATATTAAACTAAGCATGCCACAGATACGTATTCAACTTAAAGATACAAATGTATCTTTAAGGACGGTGCGCGTTATTTTGGAGCCCTGTTGCCAATTCCCTCCACATCATCATTGACAATACATTAAAAGTTCGCTCGTTTTACTTTCAAAATGTGAATGCACTTTTATTATAGTTGTTGTTTTGTGTTTTTGTCGAATACGTGACGAGTTTTTTTTTTTTTTTTCATTTTTGTGTTTTGGCCATTGCTCTACTTTTTCTTTGAGTAACCAGCAGGAAGATGAAATTATTTTTGGGTTTGTTGCCTTTGTGGAATACACGTTAAATTTGTGGCTTTAAGTTGAAGAGAGTTTTCTTGATTATTTATGGAGCTTAAATTTAAGCTGACCAAAAAGGTGAATGCTTGGTTGAACTGCAACTTAACTGAGATTTGACAGCTTAAGGAAATTTTCTACAAAAATTTAAGCAAAGCCGACGTTTTTTTATCGGGAAGGGTATTATAATTTTGTCACGAAATGCTGAACAGATTGAAGGAGACGATTTCGACTTTATATGCTCAGTTGATAATAAATTATTATTATTTCCAAAAACTTTACCAATTCAATTTTTTTAATTAATAATGTAGAAACAAAATTTAAAAACATTTTTTCTCTTATAGTTAAGTAAAATTTCATTAAAATTGAACAGCTAAATCATTTAGGTAACTTAACAAATATTTGTTTTTAAATTGTGTGTTTGTATTATCAAAATTAATGTTTTATTTAGTTGCCTTAGATGAAATTTAAGTGGCACTTTTTCATAACTAAATTCATAAAAATTAGGCCAACAATTGCCGCCAAAAAAATATTTCTAAAAATTGTATTCAAATAATTGCTAAAAATTGTGCTCAGCCTAAATAAATAACCCACTTATATTATACATATTTTTTTTTCTGCAAATTTGTGGTCAATGTAACGTTTAAATTAATATTGTAGCAAATTAAATTTCATACTATAATATAATAATGACAAACTACAATTGTCAGGGCAATCAGTAAAGCGAGTCACGTGCTGTGAGGGTCAGCGTTTTTTTTGGGTTTGTCACCAAGGGGAGGCTAAAACTAAGGAATTCGATTTACATGATATAACTAAATGTCATACAATCTATCAATAACAAAGCAGCTATAGCTAAGCAATTATATAGGAAAACAGCAATAAAAAAATAATACTTAATTACGTGTGAGGTCAGTATAATCAGAATATATAAATATATATATATATATCGTGCCTGTTTGTGACTTCCCATTGACTAAAGGTTGAATTGACCCTTTCAGCTGCGGTTTCTTATTGCCTGGCGGCTGTCAAATTAACCGGCAAATATAACTAATATTTGAGGTTGTTTCATTGATTGACCAAAGTCCATTTAATGAACATGATGAGCGGCATATTAAGTATACGCAGCGGGTGGGCTTAAGAGAGTGTTGGGAGGAAGTTAAGCTTAGTTAGGGAGGCAAAAAAAAAAAAAAGAGAAAAGCTAACTTTAGCTACTATTTAAATATGCAATTAAATTCTATGCCACTTAACTATGCCCATTTACAATTATCCAACGACACTGCCTTCACTGCCTTGCCTGGGCAGCAATCTAAACTTGTAATTACCTTTTTGATAAGATCATGTCTGGGGCCAGCACAAGATCGTGCTAAAAATAACGTAGAACGCATTATAAATGCCAAGTCCAAAGAGGAGTTGATGGGCAACTAAAGTTAAAATGCATCTACAACAGCATTTAAAGGTAATTTGCCCCATTATGGTGTAAGGGCCTGCAAATTGCGCATCTAACAAGTTAAGAATAGAATAGGAAAGCGATATGCACTAAAAATAGTTACGAACACATCCAAAATGCAGTCTGTCCAAAGAATTGCTGCTGCTCCTGCTGATGATGGCCCATAAACGATGAGCAACATTTCTGATGCTGCTGGTGTTGTTGCTGTTGCATCCGCTGATTGACATAAAGAGGCAAGTGGAGTCATAAAAGAAGTTGCTGCCCAACGCAGATGAATCAACATTCCAAGCGGTCAACGTACTACGCATCCATGGAATGCCACAACGTTCAGTATGATGATGATGTTGCCACAGCCGAAGGACCAGCATCAACATCAGCATCAGTATCACCATCAGCATCAGCATCAGCATCTCCCATAAAAACAAAGACAGTGGGCAATGCATTGAAAGCGGCTGCTTAACCCAACCAAAAACCCAAACAGCAGAGACCAAGGCAAAAAAAAATAATAAAACAAAAAAAAAAAAAAAAGATGCCAGAACGTAACATTAAAATAAACGCGCGCAGATAAATCTTCAGGTTCTGTGCATGGTCAGGGACCCTGCAGCTAAAGGAAGCGTAAGCAGAGTGCCCGGTCAAGTCCAACGAAATTGCAATCAAATGTTATGCACTGTTCAAAAAATAATTGTTATTGTTATTTAAAAAAAAAAAAAACCACAAAATAATGTGTGTTTTGTGTGAAACTAGAATAATAATAGTTTTTTGCTTAATTAGGTGTCCTTTATTAACTTACCTAGATTATATTATATCACTTTAAAATGCAAGTGCTATCATATATATATTCCCGGAAATTTCTTTTATAAATATTGTAAATAAGTTTATAAGTTTAGTGTAAGAAGTGCAAAAATATATATTTTTATAAAATCCCAATAAAAAACTAGCTATCTTAGTAATGTTAATATCTTAAATATACTTTACCATACACTTGGGAAAATTTGTTGTTTTTTAACATAAAAAAAAATTTCCTGAAAAAATTTAATTTTTCGATTAATTAAATAGGCGTAAACTATATAAAGTATAGCATAACTGGCAATTTTAAAGTTTGATTTAGATATCGATACAATTAAAACTGTTGTAGACACAAATGTTCAGACACATATAGTCGTCTGATTTTGATTTAATTTCTTCAATTAGTATAGCGCATAAAAAAATTAAAAACTGAAGAGTTTTTAGCCACAGAAAATTAAAAAAAAAAAACAAATAGGTTTCTCATACTTCAACAGATAAATCTATATAAATACCATACATTATTTCTTTGACTCTAAAAATATTATTATTATTAAGAGGAAGATATTTGTTAATCTTTTTAAGTTAAATTTTTAACCTACTGTAATAAAAGAGCGCTAGATACTGGGTTTTCAGCTCGTCTGAAAATAATAATTACCTTTTTGTAAAGACCTTCGTTAATTTATTCAAAAATATAGTATTCCAACAAATTTGCTAAAAAATTATTTAATTGCATTTTACATTAATATTTATGAGTTAAATTAATTTTCTTTACAAATGATATTTTCAAGATATTACATTTTTTTTCTCACAGTGTGCCTGTATAAATGTGCTTATGTTTGTGCCTGTGTGTGAAAGCATGTGCAATGCGTACGTGATGTCCAGCTTTGGACCAGTGGTCAGCTTTCAGTTTTCAGTTTCAGTTTTGCCAGCGTGCGCCTCAACTTTCAATCCAATCCAATCCAATTCAAGTGTCCAAGCATCCAAGTCCAAGCTGAAGCCATCTGCAAAATGCACGCATCGCACATCGCACATCCGTGAAATTCCTCAGATACTCTGGTGCTATGCATTTACGTTGACGTTGCAATTACAACTTGCAACCAACAACAACAGCAACAACAATGTGAGGCAGTTAGTTGAGACCCTTTCTTTGCTTTTAGCTGCTTTAGCTGCGTTCTCACGACCAAAAGCCTGCCCCTTTGGCTGTGCCATCTCCTGTTGGTTGGCCTCCTGCCTGTTTACTGTGTGATTATTACAAGAAGCATGAAAATAACAGGCTTTTGCTTAGAATGCCAGCAAACAGACAGACAGACAGACAGACGAGAGAAGTAAGTTACTTAAGATCTTGGCAACTTAATGCCATGGCGGCTTCATTATAGTCCAGACACAAAGCCAAACAGCTCAAGAGTGCACTTTAAACTCTTCAAGTGCCGGGAAGTGTCACTTGAGTGACCAGGCCGCAACACAGCCAATCTTAACCCATTTAATCATAGTTGTCTTTTTTTTTTTTTTGTTTAAAGGAAAATTAAATTGTAAAAACTATTTTATTGTCCCGCCTTTCGATAAACTCTTCATCTTAAATCGGAGATGTGTGGTTGACCCTACTAGAGTCGAGACGCTGCAACTCATCAGACTTCTTAAAGTAGGAACAGTTTTATTGATCCTTCTTTTGTAATAGATCTAAATATAGTCTCCCATTTAAAATCCAAAGATATTGCTAATTTGGTATGCAAAGCATCTTTAATTCATAACATACTTAATTGAAACAATACTATTTAAATTCTAAATGATGCTCTGCAGATTCCAACTATAACATCATCCTCTGTTTCTTTTCTTTCTTCCCATTACATAAATCCATTTAACATCTTATCAATTATAACGCACCGAATTTGGATTATTCAGTTGACCACGTTGTAGCATAGAGAATTGCAGTCCCTTTGCATTGCCAAATCTAGTAATCTCTCCAATATTATATTCAGCTGGACCTGGTCCACTCTTTTTGATACAGGGTAGAGCTGGCTTTCGTCCAAATGAATATTGTGGACCCCGTCGCATTCGTGCATCACACTTTTCATAGCCAAAAGTACTAGGCAGCTGGTAAGCAGCCGGTCCTGGTCCTGTTTTAATTTAATTTATAAATAATTATTTATTTTTTTTTTTTTTCATTTTTGTTTCCTTACCGCTTGACCTTGGCATTCTGATCTATATCTTTTAAGGATATATAACGAGGGAAGAAAAAAAAAAGTTTTTGAAGAATTGAACAAATTTAGAGCTCTGTTAGAGTTGATATCGAAATGTGTACTGATTGCACAATGGGCATATACACAATAAACTACTCGACACGACTGTGATCCAAAAAGCACGGATGATTTGTTTAAAAAAAAATATTTCTCACTTAAAATTTTATAATTTTCTGTTTGTATCAAAAAACTGTTTACCTGGTATACAATTGTCAAATTTATACCAAAATTTAAAAAGTTCTCGTGTTGTATATTTTATGAATTTTTCTATGAACTGAATGAATTTTTTTTAGTTTTTTCTTTAGGAAGCTCAAATTTATTGCATGGCATACTATAATTTACCAAATATTTTTACTCAAAAATTTATTTTTAATTGCCTAATTTTGGAATGTGATCAAAGATTAATCAGTTTTGTATCCATTAAAATTCTGTGCTAAATCAAAAACTGCTTATATTTATATATATTTAATTTTACTGGAAAGTTTAAAAACAGTAGTTTGAATTGAATTAGTTTGTATTGAATAAAAGGATAAATATTGCTTCAATAATTTAGTCAAATAATTTCCTTTAATATTTTTCATTTCTATTTTAAAAAAAACACTTTTTCGATAGATCAAAAATGCAATATCTTCAAACTATTCTAACTATAAGCTATTATTTATTATATACAATTTAAATATACATATATATAGAGCTCACTAATTGTTATATTTGCCCGACGCCAGTCATTAGACACATTGGTTAAATATTTATTGAATGCGTTGTACTATTTTCAATCTACGTAATTATCCACTCACATCAGCAGCTTCTGTTGCCGCCTCCAAAGTCAATAATAATTAACACTTGGGAATGTAACGAAAATATAAAATCAAACACATATACGTATACACACACGTTCATTTATTATTAACACCTAAGGCGTAAAAAACATTAATTAAGTTTAATGCACACGCCATGCTAATTAATATTTAATTTGTTTCAAATTGTACAATAATAATTTTACATTTAATGTGTGCACTTTGCATTGTTCTCACTACTGTGACATGAGTTGCTCAACCTCAAACTCACGAATTTGAAAACACATACTCGTATGACTGGACAATCCACTCATTCATTCATTCAATCATTCATTCATGCATGCATATGAGTACGAGTATATATAATTTTTCACTGAAACGCATTTTGACAGGCGAATCCGTTTTGCGAAAGGCCGTCTGTCAAATTGTACGCTGTTCATTAATCTAAATATTGTCAACTTTTTGCTACCAACTGTCATTGTGCTGTACTCGGGGAATCCCCTGGACACCTGGGCAAACGAATTGAAATAGGTTCCATTTATTTTTGACAAGCAAATTACAATCTTCCAAATTTATGCGAATCTGAATGGTTTGCTTATTTTTTGTGCAAATTGTTTTAAAGTTTGATTTTTAGTTTTGCTTTAACGAAATCTATAATATATGTGGCAATAAATTACTTCTAATTAAATTTAATTTATGCGCTTGTTTTGAAAATATCACACAAACCTTTAAACACTTAATTAATGTATAAGCATTTTAAATATATAAGTGGGGCTCTGACTATAATTTGTTAAGTGTGAAAAAAAATGTGGCAAATTATGGCAATTTATTAATAGAATTTATGGTTAATAAAAAAAAACTGGATTAAAAGTTGTCTTTGCGTAAACAAAATATCTTAGATGTTAAACAAATTAGTCATGCTATATAAAGCTAAAGCTGAAAGATATTTTCAATTGACAAAGATTTAACACACTCACAAAATGATACAAAAAATTAAAAAAGCTTGTATAAATAAATAGAATTTACACGTATTGCAAATAAATTTAATATTTGTTAATAAAACCTTGCTAAGGCGAATTGAACAAACAAATAATTTTATATATTTGATTAGGCAAAAAAATGGGTTGCAATAAAAAATTCAAAATATCAAAAAACAAATCCATTTAAATTAAATGATTTTGTTGACACATTAAATATGTATTTGCGGTACATATTTAAATATTTATTTATTGAAAGAATTTAATTTATTAAAGCGGCTTATTCGCCAAGCTTTTTTTTAAATACCAATCAATTTCTTTCTTTTCAATTAATAGTTTTTTTTTTATCGGTTGACCCTTTTTCCATTCGACACTTAAACTTTTTGCAGGAAAAAAAATGTTAATTCCACTTGCTGCCAATTTTTTAATGCTAAAACTTTTGACGTTGTTCCTGCTGCACGGGCTATGCATAAATTAAGAGAAATGCATAAAACTAAAAAAGAAAAGTTTGAAATTTGCCCAAGGGAGGTTACACTTAAGATTGTCTAGCACAAAAAAATGAGTTGACACTTCTCTATGGTCCACTGGATCCGCTTTAGATTATGACAGACTAAAGTATTTAAATCATAATACTAAAGTATATTTTTTCTTCTCTGAAATTACAGCAAAGACGATGCACACAAGGGCTGCAGAGCAAACACAGCTGCGGCTAAATTTGACTTGGGATAAAACATTCAATAAACAATTCGATAAGGATATTGAAATGGAAACAAATCTACAAATGTCTGGTAAAAATTGCAAAAATATTCACCAACAACGTCGAGGACGTCGACGAAGAGAACATGAAGGTTTGCTAGCTGTTGGAAATTTTGCCATTTTTTGGTCCATCAATTTGGGCATTTTGATTTGCCTGGCACATAGCACGAATGCCGGTAAGTGTTGTTGTCCTGCTGATGGCAACAGTCTAATAAAATTTCAATATTCGTTTTTAAAATGATTTGACATGCAACGAGACATGCAAACGAACAAAACGAGACATGCGAACGAGTTCTAAGGACGAGACTTGTTCGCCTGGCAAACGGCAAAGATTCTGAAATTGACAGCGAACAGAGCTATACACAGGACATCTACAGATATACAAACCTCAATTAAAAGCACATCAATAACACTTCACCTCCCCCACAACCTTATATCGCTGCCAATTTGTCCTTCCCCCCACCCCCTGGCCCATTCATTGCATTTCCTACAATATCCAATTGCTTGGCAAACTGCAATTGGCACTTTGCTTGGCAGCTTGGCTTTAGGGTCCTGTGATTTTGATTTTGATTTATTTAACAATTTAGCAACATTCATATCAAATAGCAAATGTGGCAAGCTGTGACTTTTGACTGTGACTTGGCTAAGCTACCATTCAACTAGCCCCGTCTCCCTCTCTCTCGCTCTGTTTCCTTAGAGGTCAAGAGTTCAATGTGGTTGACTGGCTGTGTAATGTTGAAAAATGTTTTTACTACACTTGTCGTATACTTTCATTATCAGGGTAATTTTCAATTTACAAGCTGTGCTTGGAGAGTTTGTTAGTTTAAACAACTCTTATAGAGACTCGAAAAATTGTGATTTAAATTCGAAAATTTCGATTAAAAACGCAGGCTTAAGAGATTTTTTTGCTTCCACGAATTTTCTTAAATATTTTATAAGTTTTGATCTATCGATATTTTTTTATAGATAATTACATAAAAATGCAATTTGGAATCATTAAAAAAGTTTGTAAAGTAAACTGATTTTTCCATTATAATATTCCTATCCTATATGTTAATTTATCGATAAGCTATCGAAACATGCAACTCAAAATTATGATAAGCATACCAAACGATACCTGGGCTATGCGTTTATAAACGATAGATAAATATTCGATTAATGAAAGCTCTTGAAAATTTCTCAGCAAATTTCATATTTAATTACCCCTAAATAAAATTCAAACCACAGAAAATTTGAACTCATAGAACTTTAATTTTATTTTACCTCAAATCTGCTTAGCCAAAATTTTCATCTACATTCTACCTGCTTATTTGCATATTTGTCTCGGCATTGTCTGACAATTGATTGCAGTTACCAGCTTTATAGTTCATTGGAGCATGTGGTAATGCTACCAAACCCGTTATCTCAAAATTTCCCCCCGTAAACCCCAACCCGTTGGCTGATACATAATGCGGCAATAAATAATGGCAAATAAACAAAAAAGGGAAAATGTAAATGAAATTGAAAATGAACTTGTCGTTGGTTGCAGTTTAGTAGCAAAATTAACACTAGCATGGCATTAAACTTTGGCAGCTCCCAAAGTTACCTTACCACACTTTCTTTCACCCCCCCACCCCGCATTAACCCCGCATGTATAACCCGGGGCAACGTGGCAACAGTTTTCATAGCCAAAATAAACTCCAGGCAACGACAACGACAACGGCCCCCCAAAAAAATGTTAACCAACTACAAAAACACAAAAGCAGCCGCTGAAAATATCCCCAAGCGCAAATTTGAAAAGCGCTTTAAATGCTAAGCTGCATTTAGGCGCTTGTTTCTAACACACACACACACACTCACACACACACCACAGACACACACTTGTGTGTGTCCTTTGTGTGTTTACCAGCTGTTTTTAACATTTTTGCTGGCATAGCTGATGTTTTATATACCCTAATCGGAAAGGGTATTATAATTTGGTTGGAAAATGTGTCAAGCATTGAAATAATAGCAGTGCTCTTAAAATAGCATAAAAAATTCTAATTAAAAGTTATTTTTAATTCTAAATTTAAATATAATAGCAGTGTTTTAATAAAATATGAAAATTCCACTTTCAATTCAATTTTAACTAATTTGTAGAAGATTTTGCGATTGATCTGCCAACATTAATAAATAGATAACCAAAAACAGAAAAAAATATTCAATATATTTCTTGAACTTTTGCTGATCTTATTAAAAAAATTTTAATTTTTCGTTCTGTTGAAAATAATGGTTCTGTGCTGTTTTTATCTTTAATAGTTGGACTCTACGTATGAAATGCTAAAAACTTTGTAGTCGCTGTAGAATTAGCCAAAATTGCATACTTTTAATGCAGAAATCGACCAAGAAAATTATTGTTTGACTGAAAAGTACAAATAATTGCAAAATGTTGTAAAAATTATTATGTAGTTAAAAATAATTTTAAAGTGAACTTTTTAAATTTTTTCAGAGCAGTGATATTATTTTTCACACAGAGCAGTTATATTATTTTTCAACATTAGCCTTTTTTAGCCTTTTTTATTGCTGCAGCCAATAGACATACAGTTGATAGCTGATGGATAAAACAATTAAATAATAAATAATAAGTTAATAAATTAAATAATATAGTTGTTATAGAAACAGTCTATAAAAAATGTAATACTCATTTCAAACAGTGAGATTAAATGATGAAATCACAAAGAAAAAATCTAAAACAAACTTATTATCATTCAATGTTCTGTTGAAACACTGTGATGCTATTGAAAAAATACATTTGTGTATTTTTTTATGTTTATTTTAAATTAATAAATATAAATTAATATCCCCTCAAGAGTATTAAATGTTCAATACACCAGAAATATCCTTCGGATCTTGTTGTTTGTGTTGTTGCTGCCCAGCGACCGCAGCGGGTGCCGCCAAATGAGGCGACGCCCTTCAGTGTCGGTGGGCGGTGGGTGAAGGGCAAAGGAGGCGTGTCATGTGGCAGGTCCTGGCTGGCGCATCGCGGAAGTGGCTGTTGCGGCTTTTTGAATGTGTGTGTTTGCCATATGCAGCTGCCACTGCCACTGCCACAGCCGACGACTCGTCTGTAAAACTGCAATTTGGTTGCACACTATGCATTTTTGTGTATTCAAGTTCAGCATTTTTAAAAGTTCAGATTTGCCACAGGTTCTGCCACAAAGTTTTGCGGCCTAGTTAAGGTATTTTTTTTTTTATTGTAACCATCAACGTGTTAAACAACAAACCTCATAAAATTATAGCAAATTACCATGTCGAGGGCTTAAAGAGGCTTTTCACAAAATTTTATTATTTGCAACAACAGAACACAGCAATTGATTTTTAAGTCTCTAAAACGTTTTGTTTATTTTATTTGGTTGTTGCCTTTTTTTCTGGTCAAGCGTCACGAAATTAATTTTAATTTTTTATAGCGCAACCTTTTTAATTTTCTATTAAGCGCTTCGCATACACAAAGGCTTATTTCATTAAGGCTTTGGCTTGGGATGTAAAAAAATGTTTGAAATTTTGCCATTTACCTGGACAGCTTTTGGCCAAACAGCTGCCATTTGCAGTGGCAGTTGGTAAAAAGTCAAAGTAAACTGAGCAAAATACAGAAAAAAATATGATTACTTTTTATTTAAGCTAATCTTGTTATGCTCCAAAGTATAACATGATATTATGTATTTATGAAATTAAAAATACAAGTTAAGCTGTGAAGTGTGACAAATTAAAGTACATTTGCAAATAATTTAAAAAAATAAATAACGATATTAAAAAAACATATAAAAGTGAAGTTATAAAAAATCCTACTTAAATATATGTAATTTAAAAAATTTGGACTCAACTTGCAGACTTCTTAACTTCACAAATTTATTGGCAATAAATAAAAGGACAAAATATACAAAATCTACCGATTATTTTGCTTACTAAAATATTGATAATTTAATAAATAAAAAACACATTTTTTTGTGTTTTAAATAACAAATAAATATATTAATTTTAAATGGAAAGGATAAAAGTGCTTAGCAATTGTTGTGTGACCATTTTAAAAGCAATCAATTTGGCTATAAACAAACGCACTTAAAGTTACCCCATAAAAATAAAGAAATGAAAATTCTAGACTAAATTCAAGTAATGAAAATTGCATTTAAATTGAACACAAGAGCAACAATGTACTAAAGGGAGCATTTTGGCAGATAAAGTCAAAATCAAATACACGTACTCAGGTCAAAATATGCAAAGTGCAATAACAAACCAAAATAATCCCTTACATATACACAGCTGCAGTTAAAGAACAATTGTCTAGGTGTAGCAGAAAATGGAAAAAAAAAAAAAAAAAAGGAAAATATATGTATATAAGAAAACAAATCGACAGGAGCTAAAAATGAACTACAATTTTGCAAATTTTAAGCACATTTTGGAAGCTGTGAAGAAGTCGTCAGCAGTGTAAAACCGATTTGCATATTTTTGTTACACACACGCACAGCAAAAGAGAGAGAGAGAGAGAGAGAGAGAGAGTGTGGCAGTACAGTGTGTGCAAACAATATATATACACATAACTTGCATACAATAAATCTTGTGACGTCTCCAGAGAAAGACGTCACGTAGCACACACACAAAAATGGTGGAACTTGCTTTTCCTGTTTCCTGCTTAAGTTCCTGCCCTACAAGTACTTTGTTGTTGTTCTTGTGTGTGTCTGTAAAAATCTTTACACACTCGTTGATAGTTGGCAGCCATACAGCAACCATAAGGTAGCCAAGTTCGTTGAGGTCCTGACTGCATCCTTTGCCAACACAAAAAAAAAAAAACAAACGACAAAGAAAAATTGTAGCTAGTTCACATGAAAATTGTCAACTAAACGAGTGCTGCTATTACCCAAATGAAAATGAAAATGAAAACTGAAAAGAAAATCGAGCTCATCGTGCATATAAAATATTATCATGTGTCTGTCACCCAACGCGGTTTTCATAATGAGCCACAGACCAAACTGGATTTTGTATTCATGTGGTGTCTAAAAGGAGATTTCCAGATATCTCCAGAAAGCAGCTTGATAAAGGTTCCTGAAGCGTCAGGTTGACGAGGTTAAACTGCAGTTGTCAGCGTGGATAGCAAACTGACCTTCTAGAGGTTTTATGAAGATTATTAATTTATTTACTACGCTGATGGAAAGTTCACTTTGCAAATATTTTTTTCGAATTTTATAGCTTTGCCAGAATTAAACCGAATGTCTTGCTAGTCATGTTCTTATCTCTTTATTAAGTTGATATTTTATTACTAAAAAACAATTTCTCGGTTTAACTTTTCTCTTTGTTACAAATTGCGATAAGGTAAGGGAACAAAAAAATTGTGTTTTTAAATTTAAAACAAATTTTAAATGACATATTTTATATGCAAAAATATGATCAAACTACATAACTCCCAAAAAAAAAAATTCGTTTAAATTTTGAGAAAATTATAAGAATATATAAACATATAAAATATGTATGTATAATTCAATTTGTATTTCTATAGATAGAATGAGAATTTTCTTTAATATAAACTATGAAGCACTTCTATTTGTCATCATGATCAAGTTTAATAAATGCTTTTTACCAATTTTTTATAAGCGCAATAGCATAAACTTATAATTTTAAGTTTATGAATTTTTTAAATATATTAAAAAAATGATCCAAAATATAAATTAAGCAAAAATTTAAATACAAATAATTCATTAGAAAAAATCAAAATTATAATAAAAAAATAATTTGCTTTTAAGCCAGGTTAGTCTTAAGAAATTAATAAAAGTTAATACATATAGAAAGAACAGTTTTTAATTAAGATAGAAAGTTTCTATAATAAATAACCTTCTTTGTTTCAAAAGTCTCCATTAATCTTGACCGAATTCCATATTTTTGTAGCCCTATTTTTACCTTCGTGTTGAGCTGAAAATTTATTATTGAAATTCAATTTTATTTACATTATCCTTGGTTTGTGTTTGACCTTAGTATAAGGCTGAGTACAACTAAAATTGGTCTTTAAATTTGTTAATTCTATAGTTTATAGTTAAGACTAATATGTATTAATCCTTAAAGCAATTTATTATAATATAATTCAAGAAATATATGCATGTATTTAAGTACTTAGATATTTTAGATATTTTGCTTGCGAGTACATTTTAATGCAATACATACATATATGTAATTTATACAAATGAATGAAAGACTTAGATGACTCAAGGAGTTGAGTAAAGGGATTTTTCTCAATTAATCCTGTTTCAACAAACAAACCAAAAAAAAAAAAAAGTACAACCAAAAAACCGCAACCATATGATGAAGAACCATTAGCAATGGGTTCCTAAACATCCCTCAGGGTTAGTCAAGAGTTTGTCATTGGGGTTTCTCAGCTGTTCATCTGTGTGTTTGTAAGTTTGTTTGTTTGTTTCACTTTTTGTTGTCTTCCCCCTTTTATGTCACTGTTAAAAGGGGGTAAATGGGTAAATGGGCAAATAACGATATGTTTACATATGGCGGTGCCAATATGGTAAAAAGAGAGGAGAGCCAAGTAAAATGGAGCAACGCAAATGTGGCGCTGATTTATATGCGAATTTGTGTGTTTGCCGCAAAAGGTGGCACGTAACACATTGGCTGGCAGCTCGGAGACCGAAGCCGAAGGCCTGTTGCCTCAGGAGGCGGCGGGCGTGAGCAACGATATCTTTGTCGGCGTCTTGTCTGTGGAATTGTATATATACTACAAGTATATACATATACATATATGTGTGCAAACAAAGCGAGCAACAATAAACAAACAAAACACACATGACAACAATAAATACAACACAGTATAAATAAAATGAAAATATTTTCGTATCAACAACGTGAGAAAGACAAACGTCTTGAGGGTAGAACAAACAAAATATACAAAATGTGCAACAATTTAAAGCTTTAAAATTTTGTTGCATTTTTTTTTTTGTTTTTGATTGAAGAGTTGCTTCTAAATCGTGTCTAGCTGCTCATTCTGAATGCATACTTCATAAATCCTTGTCATAACTTTGCTATCAAGTTGCCACAGAAGCGTTAAGAACTTCGCACAGAGTGTGGCAGGAGCAGCAGCCGCATCATCTAAGAGGATGCCACAGTTTTCTGCATGTTGCGTATTCGCTACGTTGGCTCCCAATTGCAATTTTTATGGCACTTGCCACGCCCCTAAAACTATTTATTGTTCATTTATATGCAATATCCTCTGCCCCTGAAGTAGTAGCATGGCTACAAAATAGATGGCCTGACGATGGCAAAAAAAAACCACGAAATAATAAATATAAATATATAATGACAAGATTAGAAGTCATCAAAATTGAGAACGAGCTGATGGTAGTTCAAGGGTAACTTTGAAATTGCTAACAATAATAATGGGTTTTGTATACTTTAAAAAAGTTGATTGGCTGGTGAAAAAATGTCATCTTAAGTAATCATCCTCAAAATGTTGCTTTTATTATTAAAATTTGCTTTATTTTCTTGCAGACATTTTGACAGTTTTCAAATATATATATTTACTTAATTGCATAATGTATATTTGCAAAAACGCAATTTTAATTATGTATTTTAATAACATAAAAAACAAAAAAATATAAGCAAATTTTGCAGAAACAATTTAAGCTGTTAAATACAGCTAATATTTTAAAAACCTTCTTCTTAATATCTTAATTCTAATATAACATTTAAAAATACATTTCTTATTCCCTTATTTGAATAAAATTTCAATATAATTGTTACAAAAAAAAGATATGAAAATAATTAGAAACAAGATGCTTAAACTTCCATTTACATAAACAAAAAAAAATTCAACACTTCAATTAGCATTAAAATCAAGTGCCTAAGCCTGCCATGTTGAAAATAAAAATTTAAAAATAAATAAAAAAAATAAAATAAACTTCTTCAGCAAACCGGAAATATTTTAATTTCCGTTCTGGCCTTATTTTAAACAATTTTTTTTATGTTTTTTTTTTTTTTGCTTAATGTTGCCAGCTTTTAGGCGTCAGGGCAACTTTTATGACTGCTTTTAATTGGAGAGCGTTGTTGTTTTATTTTATATACATAAAATTAAAAGTAAATACTTTAAGCATTGGACAAACAGCAGCCAACAGCTTGCAAATAAAATTAAAAAGAAAAAAAAATCTCTGAAAGAATGAGAGCAAAAGAAAAAAAATTTACATAAAATGTTTTAATTCCTCAGACACAGAGTCGGTAGACAAGTGCCCATATACCTTGACCCTTTACTGAACTCTCCTCCTGCACATCAGGCTTGACATTTTAAGGACATGCCATGTTTACCATACCATTCGCAGCTCTTAATTGAATTGTTTAATGGAGTCTTACGACTGCAAACAGGACAAAAATAGTAGTGTGAGGGCAGGACAAAATCAAAACGGCGTAAAATCAAGCGAATGCGGGTCCAGCAGAGACCCACATCTTCCTTTAAAAAAAACCAAACCCAAACCCAACTCCTGGCCATCCTTTAATTTAACGCCACTTAGCAGCCATAAAAAAAGCAAAAAAAAAACGATAACAAATTGTCGCCAAGTTGGAGGAGGAGTTGGCTGATAAATAGGTAAAACTCTCACCTTATTATCATTATCAACTGGCGTAGTTTGTTATCTTATCAATGCCATTTGACGATGGACATTCAATTTAGCATTTTATTAAGCTGCCCAGTGATTTTATGCTACCTTTAATTTATTTTATGCTTAACAACTTTTTTGCACTTCTAACACCACAGCAAATGGCAAAAGTTAAATCTAGTCGCATTACTCGCGCGTTAACGTGGCTTAAATGTTGGCCCACAACCAGTGTGACTGCACATTTTCCTATTTTCACTGCTCTAATGTTTTTACTAGAAGTGGCCTTTCTAAGTATTTTCTTTTTTTTTTTTAGATTTTTAATACAGTTGGGATTAAAACAAAAATTGGCTTTGGGCTGCCGTTTTGCTCTGGCAGCTGTCGAATTTTTTTCTACTACACTCTGTATGCTTTAAAAATATGTAAAAGGGGGTAATAAAAAAATTTTTAGATGTATGTAAAAGGCAGAAGTTAACATCTTTGATTGAAAAAAGTATTATTATAAGTCTATTTATTTCTGGTACAATCAAGTTACCAACCTAATTTGACATGTGCTTACATATATTTATAATTATAACAAAAGAATTTACCTCGTATCGTTATTCAAGAAAATTTGGAAAAAACTTTCTTCGCACTATTAAATAAAAAAAGAAGTATTCTTTTAAGCTTTATTACAAATATGTCTTTCGACATTTTTCTATAGGATGTGTCATAGTCGACACACTTAATTATAACAATTTTTATATTTTTTTTCCAAGTTAAAGTTGTTTTACCCTGTAGACTCTTTTTAGCTAACAGCATTGCCAAATTGCAAGTCACGTCTGACTAAAAAGTTTGTTTGACAAATAAACTAAATATTTGGGGTTATATATAATAATATAAAAAATAACATTTGTCATATATATAAATATGTACATAAATAAATAAATATATAAATTTGTAAACAAAGTGATAGCAAAATAATTCTGTATATTTGCAACAATTAATAAAGTGATTGAAATTATGCAAAGATATTGATATTGAAATACTTTAAATTTTACTTTCAATAAAGAGCAATATTCAGAATAAATAAAAAATAATAATTATATAATTGTAATAAATACAATCAAGATATTATTAGAGTTCTAAGTACAATAATTTGTTACTAAAGTCAGTGGATTAACAATCAATATATTTGCCAATACAGAAAGACCTTCATTAACTTAAACTCAGCATAAATTGATCAATTAAAATTTGCCAACTCATTTCAAAAGTAGCTAACTTCTGGCATAGTCGAACCTGTGCCCAATATGCATTCAACTTTTCAGCTTTCCTGAAATGCGAGTCTGTGTGTTTGGCCAGTGAAAACAGCAACAGTTTGCCCAATTGGCAATGCAGGGCAAACAGAGGGCACACAACAGAGGTAGGAGCAGGACCAGGACCAACAATTACACAAACTGGCAACCCCATCAAACCCTGACAAGCCCCCCCTCTGCAACTATGCAATGTCAGCCAAGTCAGACGCAGTTAGTCAGACAGTCAGAGGAGAGTTCAGTGAGGCATGCTTAGAAGCCAGTTAAAGCCGCTTTAAGGGGGCCAAACAATTGCCAACATGGCCAAAAAAGCAACAGTGGCCAATAACAAGATGCGTGCCAACAAGAATTTAGCTTTTCATCGAAGTTCATATTTATATGCTCTGTTTCTGTATGGATATTTTGGGTATGTAGGATTGGGGGTAATATATTTTTGACATTTTTTTTTTCTTAATTTATTTTTTTCTTAATTAAATTTATATGTAGAATATTCGCACATTATTTTTTTAAATATATATGTTTGCCAAGACCAAACCTGCACCGGAAAATTAAATAAATCCAAACGCGCTAAATTTATTATAAGACGAAAATTGTTGCCTTTTAAAAAAGCCAAAAAAATCGAATTTAAAATAGAGTATACCGCAGCTTGTAGCTCTGCAACAAGCTTCCTTATTTTTTTTTTTTTTTTGAAAAATTCCTAGGGGACACATTTTCTGTTTTCACACACACAATTTCACTCTGTTATTGCCTCTCTTCCTCACATTCCCCAAAATATACTATCAGGAGCAAAGTTTATGTCATTGCAAGTTCTGTAAGTGTCGCTTGTAAGTTTTCAGATTTGTTATTTGCCAAGCAAACGCCCCTCATTTAACCTGGTTCATAAGCCCAACTGAGTTGACCCTCTCAGTCTCAGTCTCAGTCTCAGCCTCAATCTCTCTGTCTGTAGTACTGAGCTTTTGTTGGTTTTTGGATCCTAGGCATTATTATGCTTATTGGCGCATATGGAGCACGTATTATGATAGGTAGTTTACAAGGTAGAAAGGAGGCAGTATGATTTCATATTTGCCACAGCTTTGTTGCACGTCTGTTAAGCTCTTACGTATGGCTGCTACGTGTGCATTTTATACATCCTTTTTGGCCATGTTGCTCCATTTGGCAACATTATGACATTTCGACTTGTTCATATGTTTAGATGTATTTATGATATCTTTAAAGTCACATGATCAACATGTAAAAAGAAGTAATTTACTTTAAGTGTTTGTAATTTGACAAAGAATTAATATTATAAAAATTTCTAGAAAACATAAAAAAATATAATTTAAGATATCTTTTAAGAACAGTGTTCTGTAGAAACCGTTGGTCAGAAAATGTTACAAAATTTTTGAAAGAAATAGTTCATTAGAATTATATATATATATATTTTATTTTGCTTATTTAATGAAAAGAAGAATATGTGTTTGGGCTGCCAAAAATTAAATATCCTTGTTGATATGCTTAAAATAAAAATTCTCCTATTTAAACACAATTCTTTGCCGACTAAAACTATTGAAAATATTTAATATAGTGTTGCATCTGCAAATATGTAAAAATGAGAATTAAGACTATTATAGTTTATAATAAACTAAAGTTACAACAGATTCCTTTTAATATACAAAAACTAGATCACGAAATTAGCAGAACGCTCCTTTAAATAATTAATCAGAAAATATAGAAATTACTTCACAAAAATTTTTTTATAGTATCAATAAAATCCCTTTTTTATTAAAAAAAACTATTATACGATAATTACGAGACAGTGTTAAAAATAAAATAGAAATTACTGCATATTAGAGCAAATATAAAATAGTTTTGTATTAATAATGCAGGCTTTCATTGCAATGCTAACAGACAAAAACTACTATTTAAATATTTGATATTCTATAGCCTTGTATAATTGCAGGAAAGCCCATTCAAACCATATTATTATATATGTATTTACCACTAAAATTTAAGCCTGCTGAATGTACCAGTTAAAACAAATTGTGCAGTTTTGTCAGTAAATTCATTTAGTTATGCCATTTGCCAAATACAAAGTCCCCCAAAATACAACAAAGTAAAAAACCGGGCTAATTAATGTCATAACAGCGATAATAATAAAAATAAAATATAAAAAAAAATCTTATCAAAATAAACAAGCATGTAACATAATAAATGTTATAACTCCATTACGAACGTCTGCTTCACATGTTCAAAACAATTACAAAAAAGCAAAAAAAAAAAAAAGTGCAAGTGTGGACAACTTCATAAACCAGTAGCTATAATAACAAATAACAATACAAAAAACTTTACTTTCATTTGACAGCTGACGGGTTCCATAATTTGTTTAACGTCTCTCTGAGCTTAATACATAAAGCAAACAAGACCCTAGACAATAATACCATAGAGTTCCTAGAGCGGCATATACAGGTGAGGGGCGGGCAAGCGTCGCAACAACTTCTAAAATGAAAAGTGTTAAAACTTTTACTTTCAACAACGCTACTTTTTTTTGTGTAACTTGAGGCAAATGTGGGAGCCGACCCGGCCAAATACCGAACCGGGCATGTAAATTAGCTTTTAAAGACCAACAAACAAAAAACTGGGGCCCCCAGAGAGTCAACAAGTGGCACATGCGACAACTTGCTGCGGGTAATTATATTGTGGTCACGTTCAAGTCAGGCATCTGTTTAATGTTGTGTTACAGTTTAACACCAGCGATCTACAAAGGCAACATACTCAAAAGATACACAAACCAAAAGAGACAGAGTAGAGACAGATACACTCCAAAATTGAATAAAGTTTAAGCCCAAACTCAAACTCAAACAAAAACACAAAACTTAAACCATGGGCTTGAGAGTCTGGTCAGAGTTTTGGCTACATTTCGGCTAATTGCTGCGGCTGTCAGTGTTGAGAGAAATAGCTAAATTGACGTTTTTTTAAAAAAAGCTTTAAAATAGCCAATAAATTTAATTTATTAAGACTAACAGTTCAGTTGACTTTTAATTTATATTAATTTTTCTGAAAGTGTGTATAATAATACTAATTCCAATCAATTTAAATACTCATAGAAAATCACAATATTAGCTGTTCTGAATTTCGGAAAACGAATGCAAAAATAATGAAAAATAGTTGGACTTTCAAAAGGAAAAACGTTTTCTATTTATTACTAAAACCAGAACTCAAAATTAAACGTAAAACTTCGGAAATGGGTTCAGCTCTATTTAGTAAAAAACAAATTAATTTCAATCGTAAGAATAATTGGAATAATATAACCAATTATTACGGAATATTTAAATCCCTAAAATTATATTAAATATTGCTGTATAGTTTCAAAAATATGCCTCTTCCTTTATATAGGTTTTAGTTAATTTAATTATTTGAATCATTATCATATTCAAACACCAATAAAGAAAACTAGAAATAAACAATTCAAAATGCTTTGGAAAAAAATGCTTGCCTAAAAATCTAATAATAAATTATGTTTATTATCTTTTAAGAGCTCCTTAAATTCGCGCTGAAATAAACAAAAAATATAAAATCTGAATAATTTTTAATAAATAGTCAAATCTGCTTATACCCAAAAAAAAATCATTATATCCAGTTATTGGCTTTTAAAACTGGCTTGAAAATCTTCAAATTTGTCAACTCTGTTGGCAGCTGCTCACTTTTACAGTGTCAGGCAGCAATCAATTATGCAATTTGTCAATTTGTCACTGAAGAAATGATATGATTTGAAATAATATGATATGAGCTGATATGATTTGATGACATTTAGCCGTCTTACATGGCATATGAGCAATGTACGCTCAATTGTATTGTGTATTTAATAAACCATTTTTTTTATATATATTTTTGTGTAATAATTTTTGTGAATCGTGTGCAACATGTATAGATTGTTAAACATTAAATAGTTGTTGCACTGTCACATGGTATTATTATTTAAATATCTACAATTAGGCAGCTGTCTGTCGTCTATGCGCTGTGGTATCTCTATCTATCTTTTATATATGTATATACATATATGTATGTATCTATGTACATCTGTTAAATTTGCTTGCTAATGCGACTAATGACAGTGCAGTGGCTGTGAGCTACAAAAGGCCGTCTGGCATTGTAAACTGCGGCATTATTAATTTAAATAGCATGTCGAGCAGGTAAGCACACTGAGATACAAATAGACATATAGACAGACAGACAGATAGACATGCAAACAGTTACACACAATGCGCAGATACAAAATCAAACTAACAGATACATTTGCATTGGACATTGTATTTGCTATGGATATAGTATCATCAAGTCACACTCTCAAATTAGTTCGGCTCCACTGACAATAATAACAACAACAACAATAACAACAACAACAACAACATCCACATTTACAACAACTTTGCAACATTTCACACATTACTCCACTGATTATTTGATAAGTTCGCTGACTGTTGTGAAATGTAAAGCGATTTTCATCAAGTTTACATTTGCTTTGTATTACAATTTTAATTAAGTTCAACTATTAAATGTACTTCAAAGGATTCTACATTTTATGATTTTTAAAAATATTAACACCCTAAAGTTATTTAAGCTTGACATAGTTCTTAATTTACTTTTGTAAAATATTATTTATTTTTTCAAGAACTTGCTTATTGAAGCTTTAAGTAGCTGCGGAAAATTAATATTTAATCTTAATATACATATTTGATACTTGCATATATTTATATATATGATTTAAATATTTGTTAAAAATATTAAAAATGTTTTCTGTTTAAAGGGAATAATCAGAAAAATTATTATTTTTTCTTTTACATCAGTTTTTTTCCGCTGATTTATGAATTGTTTTTTTTTAAAGCTTGAACTTTTGCATAATAATTTAATGGGTGGAATTCAGTTTTAAAATCAATAAACTGCGTACTTCCTTATTTTAGCTAGTAATTTTAATATGTGTCCTCAAAATAATGATACACTACATATTGAATATTATAATATTACACTATGTAAGAGAATTTTGTAAATGAAAAGTAGACAACAAAATTTTAGAAAAATTAAAAAATAATAATATTTTTTAAAGTGAATATAAAATATTAAAAAAAAAATGTTTTTAAATTCTTTTTAATTAATTCACTTCTCTTAATCACCTAAAGAACTATTTTTAATCAGAAAATAGATCTAGGCTTTATTTAAATTTGTATAGAAAGTTTAGAACTTCGCCGAACTTACGTAAGAAATGACATGTTTGGAATACACAAATGTGTTGACTAGTGTTGTTATCAGTAGTAAGCAAAGTGCTTGTTAAAAAATTGATTATAGTGTTGAAGCTGTAACTTCTATTGTTTAACCAAATTGCACATTTAACAATACAACCCCATATATTTTGAAGTCAAACCAACCCAACCCATCTAAGCCTGCCCATTATTGTATTTCTTAATACGCTTGAATATTACCTGCTATTTAAGCGTGTAATTTGTTGACTTTGATATTATTTATTTTTTTTTGTCGATGAGTTAGCAGTTTATTCTGGCTGACTTTTTAGAAATCTCCCTCTGCCTAACTCCCTCTAAGATGGAGGAGGAGGAGAGGGAGTATAAGTAGGAGGTATGTGGCTCATTTATCATTTTCAGTGTGACAAACAAATAAAACGAAAAGTAGACAACACTCAAAACGCTCATTTGTTGTCATTTGTCTGACTGTCGGACGGTTTTGTCATTGTTTTGTATTATTATTATTATTATGTATTTTTTTTTTTATTTTTTTTTTGTTTTTTATTGTTTTTATTTCACTTTGAATGCCATTTAAGCATCAATTTCAAATCGCATTTTAGCTGCCGACTTACGCGTGGTTGATTTTAAAGCAACAATAGCTTTATATATATTATACTACATACTTACATATATGTAAAAATTGAGATATACACGTATCAGATTGAGATTGTATTTGGGGTTTACACGGCAGCAGTTTGTCATTATCATTTTTTGCACATAAATTACAAATATTCACCGATATGAATTTTTTTGTAAATGAACTATTTTACAGATTCATTTTCTCTAAATTCGATTGAAGTTTTGACTGCACACAAAATGTTATCGTTTATAAACGATTTATGTTAAAATGCAAAGTTTCATTTAATTGTAACTTGTTTTTTAACTTTTAAATTGGCAAAACAATTTCAACTTTATTAAGGCGCCAAATTGCATTTAAAAGTTCTTGTTCAACTTACCGAAAATTCACTGTATTTACTTAGTTGCATTTGGACGCTTATAGAATTGCAATTCACAATTACAATTTATGAACCACAGAAATTCATTTCATACGGTTTTCATGCTTCACAGAGCAGGACCTTGGTTGCACTTCATAAACAAAACAGATTCTTGTGTCTAACTAACCGCAAACTGCTTAAGTGAAGAGCAGCAGCCTCGTTCACGTCCACGTCCAGGAAATTTCGCTTGGACTGGCTCACCCGCTGGGGATGCGGAAAGGACAGCTTTAGCCACTTGCTGAAAATCTAATAATGGCCTGCCAGCCAAGTCATCTTCGTCTTCATCGTCATCAAGGCAAAGTTGAGTAGTTCGCCGAGTAGGCGCAAAGCCAGACAGACAGACAGATGGACAATTTCCATGGGCACGAGGACAACCGCAGGACACGCTGACTGACTTTAACCATTGTGTAGCATGGAGGCTGCAAAATTATTGAGGCACACAGTTTCACAGCAGCATGATTTGTTATTGTTGTAGTTTCACATTTATGAGGACGGGAGATTTTAACTGCTAGCATATTTATCAATGGAACGCCTTTAAGTATTATTAATAGTGCGGTTTAGCGCTATCTCTTGTGACCATTTTCATCTTGGCTTGGCATCTGTTTATTGCTCTGCGGGCTGTTTGTTAATAACAATTGTGCTAAATGTGTCCTTATCATTAATCACTTAGGAAGAAGAGCAACATTTCCAAGTAAACACAAAATTTCTAATCAATGCAATTTATGACCATGAAAGAGAATCTGCCTCGTAGATATTAAAAAAAAATTTGCATACGTATTATTGCGGAAAACAAACAATCAAATGCTAATTTCAAATGCAATTTTCACCGTCAACAACAATAAAAAATTGTTTTCAGACAAACGGCGACAATCTTCAAGTATTATTGTACTTACAACTTACACGTAATCATAAAGAAGCGCCAGCTAAATCTTAAATAAGATCTTGCGGTGGCGTATACGTAATCTCAGCAGCTGCTTTATGCGCGACTCAAATTACATTCGGCATAAGGAAATATGTATTTCTTGCAATTTTTTTTTCATTTGACCTTGTTACACTAGACAACAATGGCTTGAATTAAAAATATATGTTATCAATAGATGCTCGTATGTAAGTAAGTTTTTAGTTATTTGCCAACTTTATAAAAAATGAAAATAAAAGTTATTTATTTATTTTCATTGTTAAAATTACAAATTGTATTTGAATATCTTTGAATTATCTCTGAATTAATATATGATTTTAAGATTTTTCCATATATTTAGATTATTTTTTTCAGGCTTTATTTTTCTAGATCTTGCAATCTCCCAGTTTAAATTACGCAAAAATGTAGCATAGAATCGACCAGATTTACTTCCTATATAGCTGGATTCCTTAGAAATGAAATTCAAGTTGATCAAACAATTTTATTTTGAAAATTCCAATTATTCTATTATCAAAATTCTATTATGAAGGCTTCTTCTTGAGAATAAAAAAAAAAATAAAAAAAAATAAATATATAAAAATTTCAACGTTTTTTGTATTAAATGTAAACAAACTTTGCAATTGCATATTTTAATTAAATTTATATAGTTTAATTAAATTAAGGTGATTGGATAATTCTTTAGTAAAAAAAATATTGTTAATTAAGTTAATGTGTAGTTGTCATTGAAATATTATTATTAAAATCCAATTTTTTGTTGTATCTTTTTTATTTGATTATTTTTTTGTATTTCTTTATTTAGAAGACAAACAGCTTAGTCTCTGTTTTTGATTTCAAAGAATTTTCTTAATTTGCTGGCCAGTGTTATTGTTGTTGCTGATTTTCTACATAATGTGCATAATAATTTCGCTCATTTAAAACGTGTTGGGCAGCCAAAAAAGCTGACTGACAGACTCTGAAAATACACACAACCCACACACACACACACAAACTACACTTAAATACAAACTAAAGCGCTTAAATACAACTCGTAGCATCAGAATTAAAAGAAACAAATGAAAAATACAATGGGAAGTCGTAGAATTAGCGTTGCGTTCTACAATGAAAACGGGAAGCTGTTCAACTAATTGCAACGTTTCAAATTTCGCGTGTTACATAACAAAACGAACTAAAGTACCAGACACAAAATCATTTTAAGCATTTTGTGACACATGTCTACACATAAATATATGTATTTAATCAAGAGGTAGAGAAAAATAGCATATAAAAAAATAATAAAATTAAAAAAGTATAATTCCAAACACGTCTCAGAGCTCTAGCTGATGTTCAGGCAGTGTGAAAAGGAGCTGAAGCATGGAAATCGTTTAAAATTGTCATTATAATGAGTGTTAGATATAATATTTTCTATGGAGAGCTTGCAAATTGAACTTTAAATTAATATATGTGATACCAAAAAAAAAAAAAACTATCTATTTGCCGAGAGATTTCAATAATTCTGAAGACTGTTTTTTATCTTGACACAATTTTAGTAAACCGATTGCTTCTATTTTTTTTTAATAATTATATGATGCAATAAACAAGCTTGTATTAAATTCAGTTGAAATTATTAATTTTTAAATGAATTTAAAGGTTATTTTTGATCCCTAATCAATTCTATCCGCTCAGAACAAATCAATTTTACAATGATGGTAGGCAATAAAGTGCAAAAATTAATTAATTCACTTTAAAGTGCTTTTAACTAGACGCTATTTTTATTGAGCCAATTGTTTATTACATTTTATATATTAATTAAATTTTTTACATGATAATAATACATTCACAAGTTGTGAACATTCAAATATAGTTTAGTTACAATATAATTTAATTACAATTAGAAAAGTTTTTACTTCAAGTGCAATTAAATCATTGATTTTCTGGTCTTAGTCATCTTTGGTCAGCTTAGAACAATTTTAATGCCACTTTGGCAATTATGATGAGGATCGCCTTGACATCTTCGTTAAACAATGTCACGGCAAGCTTATAGAAACTATCGGGCAGGACTTCCGGCATTCCAGAACAAGGAGGAATACAGCGATCAAATTTGTAATCTGTTCTGACCCAAGGTGTCTCCTCTTCGTTTTTATACATTGTTAAAGTCGAACAACTTTTAAAATTGTTATAAAATATGTCGTTATAGAACTTTGAGAGATAGTCGGCATACGTCATCAATGGTATTTCATAGGGTAATAATTTGTAATCACTTTCAACTCCACTATAACTACTATAAACTTTCATCTCTACCTGTCATATTGAATAAATAGATAAGCAAATTAAACAGCTGTTTGTTGGGATCGCTTACCATGATCGAATCGTCAAGATCGAACTGAAAGTTCCATTCTCCCGATATGCCAAATTCACCGCGAGAAATACGTTGAAGTCTCCAATCAAACTTTATTACACTTTCATCCGTCGAGTTGGAGGATACGGAAATAAATTCGTACTGCCATTTGCGCTGTGTTAAGGATTGGTTTAGTCCTGGTTAAATCCTTAAGGAATTAACTCACCGTGCTGGAGCAACTAGCACAAAGTAGGAGCAGTATCCCTGATGCCGCACAGTGAGAAAATATCATAACACAGGAATTAAAATAGCCAAACAGTTGAACGTAACTAATATCGATATCAGTTTAGAGGGGTATATATACCTGAAAGCTGCATGATCTCAATCAATAGAAGTAAGAGATCGGATACACGTAACATCTAAATTAGCTTGTTGACGTGTCCATAAACCGGAAGTTATGAACACTCAAAAAGATAATTTTAATTACATTAATTACAACTATCATGAAATAATAATACTTAGATAAATTGTATCTAATGCAAGAATCATAATCAGCAGTTTTCGACGTAATATTAAATAAATTTATATTATTAATTTCATAGAATTGAGTTATCAATAAGTTCATTTATCTTTATTTAAAACCTTTTTATCCCTGACGCGACAAGCGTTCTGAAAAATAATTTGTGTTTGTTAAAAAACACAAAAGTGAGAGAAAAAACAAATAAATCACTTTAATATGTTTTATTATTTTGAGCCAATTGGTTATTATTTTTAATATAATTATTGAATTTCTTACATGATATGATACGTTTATCAGTTCTGAACATTAATATATAATTTAGTTTCAATTAATTAAAAAAGATTTTCCGATCTTCGTCCCTTTTAGTCAGCTTAGAACAATTTCAATGCCACTTTGGCAATAAGGTTAAAAACCGCCATAGCATCTTCGTTATGCAATACAAAAACAAGCTTATAGAAGCTATCGGGCAGGACTTCCGGCATTCCATCACCAGGAGGAATACAGCGATCAAATTTATAAACTGCTCTGACCCAAGGCGTCTCCTCTTCGTTTTTATACATTGTCACATTCGAGCAACTTTTAAAATTTATATAAAATATATCGTTATAGATCTTTGAGAGATAGTCTGAAAACCTCATCGTTGGTATTTCATAGGGTAATAATTTATAATCACTTTCAACTCCGCTATAACTACTATAAACTTTCATCTCTACCTGTCATATTGAATAAATAGATTAGAAAATTAAACAGCAAGTTGTTGGGATCGCTTACCATGATCGAATCGTCTAGATCGAACTGAAAGTTCCATTCTCCCGATATGCCAAATTCACCGCGAGAAATACGTTGAAGTCTCCAATCGAAATTTATTATACTTTCATCCGTCGAGTTGGAGGACACGGAAATAAACTCGTACTGCCATTTACGCTGTATTATAGATTGGTTTAGTCCTGGTTGAGTCCTTAAGAAATCAACTAACCTTGCTTGAACAACTCGCACAAAGTAGGAGAAGTATCCCTGAGACCGCAAAGTAAGGATACATCATGACACAGATTTCGATTTAACTGAGCACAGTTAAATATAACTAATATCGATGCGATGAGTTTAGAGGCTTATATACATCTCAAAATTGCATGATTTCAATTAATAAAAAATATATAAATATATATCACTTGTATACACTCACTCAAAAGAATTATCTTGATTTAATTGCAATTATCATAAAATTGTTATAGATTAGTTTAATTGTTGCTCATATAAGTATTCTTATCCCCAGTGTTTAACACTATTTAATGTTAATTTAAGTCAAAATTATAGAGTATTTGAAAAGAGATTAACACAAATACATATCAAGCAGAATTAATATTTTTGTAGCGTTTTTATCAAGAAAATTACATCTATTATTTCAACAGAACCAGCACTGACTGCAAATTCTATATATAAACAGATATGTCTAGTTTGTTTAAGATAAATTGCATTAAATCAACGAAAAAACAGAAAACAAACTGTAGCAATAAGCTGTAAAAATAAACAACATATGCAGTTGTCTAATGAGGCAGCTAACAACAACAAATTTGGGATAATAATATAAAACAAAATTAAAGGAGTAACCAAAAAGTTGAGTGCTTGGCATACCGAGCGTATAATTAATGTGGGCGCATATTTAATCATTTTTCATAAGCGTAAAGGATGTCGTAAGAATATCCCGAAAAACAAAGATAAACAATTTGAGAAGAAGCCCTTAAAGGCAAAAAGTCCAATAAAATTTAATCAACTGACAGACCAGAAATTAGATGGAAAGGCATGACACAATCGAGTGCAACTGACAAAAAAAAAATAAAACCTATATAGACAACATCCTTAGGGTAGGCCAAACTAAAACTAAACTCATTTAACTTTTGTCGTATTTTGTTAGCAACAAAGGACAACAACTACAACAAGAACAAAACAACAAGTGTTATCAAAATGTCATTCATTCAAATATTTACCCAGAGTCCAAGGATCGTTGGCTTGGTTGTTGGTTCTGCCTGTCTACCTGTTTCCTTGTTGATTCTCATTATACAATTTGCCTGTTGTTGCTTCTCTTTTGCAGTGCCCACCGACAGCAGCAGCATCAGCAACAGCAACACCAACAACAACAACATCGCATCCTCAACAATTGTCATGGTCGCGGTCACACCAAGCAGCATCAGTTCCAGCAGCATCAGCAGCAGCAGCATATCCTCCAGTTCCAGCACCGAATCTCTGTTGGAGCAACAACAGCCGCAAGGTAAGCGCTGAACTTTAATCTCACCTTCCATTTCTTTTTTCTTTTTTTTTGGCACACTCCTAAACTAAAAATAGTAAGAACATTGCAATTAAAAGACTCCCGATTATGATATACTCTATTCACAGTCTGTTTTGGCTTTCTTAATTTTCTAAATTAAATTTTTTAAGGGAGAGCCTTTACCTCAAACCAGCTAAAATCCTGGTAAGGTAAATATATTTATTTGTTTTTATTTGGAGATTGATATCGACCTAAAAAAATTTTTTTTGTTACAAACTTTCAATAACATTACCATTAGTTCCCATAACAAATTTTGGGA
The DNA here is from genome assembly GCA_035043045.1 of Hirtodrosophila alboralis. Lineage (NCBI taxonomy): Eukaryota > Metazoa > Arthropoda > Insecta > Diptera > Drosophilidae > Hirtodrosophila > Hirtodrosophila alboralis. The sequence continues at coordinate 713,429 of JAWNNH010000183.1, read as the reverse complement.
CTCTAACTCGAAATGTGTAGGTCCTATGAAGATTTAGATGGAATCAACAATATATAACTCGAATTTATGAAACTCTTATTATAGAATTTTTAATAACATTTTATTTCCGATTAATTCCGGTTTCTTCAGCAGAGAATTAATATTTTTCACTTAACAACCAGACAGACAAACTAACTTTACACAAAACTATTATGCCCCTTTTCCCCTTTTCAAAACAGAGTATTAAAAATTCCAAACAATACGCTCTTTCAATTGTTTATAGGCCAATGCCTGCTGGACGGCCTCTGGGTGCCTGAGACGACAGTCCACTGTGAAAAGCAGACGAGCTGCCGCGCCATACAGCGCACAGGACACTGTTGTCCCGATTATAAATGCGGTAAGTTGCCGTTGCAGTTATGCAAATTGTTTACACACACAGAGGCACAACATTTTGAATTCATATTTGGCTCTTTTTTTTTTGTTGTGTGTGTCCCCTATTTTACAGATTGCGAAAAGGATGGCAAAACTTATGCAAATGGTTATAAATTGGTTGATCCGGATACACCATGCACCGTTTGCTACTGTAAAGGTGAGTTGAAAGAAATTTTGATATAAAAATTTATTGGATAAAAATGAAAAAAGAATATAAATCTCAATTAGTTGCCTTTCTAATATAGAATAAACTACTTTAAAAAATCTTAAATTTCTTAATAATTTTTAACTCTTACGTACAACTTAAAGTACTTATGATTGAACCTTAATTAAAGATTGATTTAAACTGTTGCAGGTGGCGAAATTGTGTGCAGCTCGGTTACCTGTTTCCGGCGCGATGATTGCATGCCCAAATACGTGCCCGGTCGCTGTTGTCCGGAGTACGATAATTGTCCCAGTAAGTAGCATTAGGGCATGTTAATCATAGGTAATGCTTGTAATTTCTAATCGACACTTGTCATTCTGTAGTTCTGGATAACAATCCACCGTTGGCCAGCGAATCAAGCAGCGTGTTGCCGCCAACCACAAAACCAACGCCAATTGCACCGCCAGCTGGTTTCAATTGGAATATAACCATCAAGGAGATAACCAAGCCGACCGAAATACGCATCACGGATGACAATCCCAAGTTTAAACAGCCAATACCCACACGGAAAGAGGCGGCAACCGCAGGCAGCATTACTACAACAACAGCAGCAACAACAACTGGAACAGCAGCAGCAACAGCTGATGGCACAGCAGCAACAGCAACTGCAGTAACAACTGAAGCGCCAGCAACAGCAACAACAGCAGCGGCAGCAGCATCTGTTGTCACAACAGCAGCAACAGTTGCCATTTCAACGCCAGCAGCAGCGGCAACAACCGATACGCCAGCAACACCAATGCAAAGCTCAGCGCTTAGCCAAGACACAAACCAAAAAGCACTTCCAGTCAATAACAGCGAAAGCTTAAAACTTATTGCCTCTGTGGGTTATATTGAACGCCCCCTGAACCCCAACAACAATAATAACAACAACAACATTGTTGTCACCTACAATGCGGATAATTTGCAGCCGCTGGCCGAGAATGATCCCAGCAAGGTGAACATTAAAAGAGAATACACCACGGAGGGCATTGCGGGGGCAGAGGCGGTGGCCATTGGTGCCAGCTCCACATTTATACAAAATGGTTTCCGTGATGCACTGGTGGATAATGTAGGCGGCGTTGCAGAACAGGAGCCGGATACAGCGGGCAGTGATAATATATATCACATAATATCCACAACAGAAGGACCTAGCAGCGGCAGCAGCAGCACCACTGAGCGTCGACTGATCACAGATGGACCCATGCCTAGTCAAGAGTCCAGCTCCACTTATGACTATAACAATAGCACTATGGAGCAGCTGGAATCAAGTACTGAGGGTTTAATTGCAGCCAGCAGCAGCAGCAGCAGTGAGATGATACCTGTGTCCAGCACCACACAAACGCTACACCACATGGATGAGGATGAAGTGCCACAAGTGGAAGCCAATCCTGCATATCCGTCGCTGCCCGAAGATGATTTTAGTTTGCGGGATGTCAATTTTCCATTAGTCGAGCTGGAAGATATTATGGAAGCGGATAGCAAGGATGAGCAGCGCAGCATTGCGAGTCCTTTTGAGCGGGATAATAAACGCACAAAGCTGGTCACAGAAAACACTTTGGATGCCAGTGGCAATGGCAGCGGCAGCGGGGACATGGAACTGAATCCCTCATTGGCCTCCTATACAACAGAGCACATGCAAGTTCAAGCTTCCAATCAGTTGGATACTCTAACCATTCCTCAGGTGCCGCTTATGTACAGCATTGAGGAAAACTCCGCCGAGACGCGCATACAAAATGCCAGCGAGCTGACCAAGAAGATTAATCGCAGTCAGATTGAGAATGAGACCAGTGCAGAGTTGGACAGCGGCAGCGGCAGTGGGGAGCTGAGAGAACCAACAACACCTAGAGCAAAAAGTGTGTCCCAGCTGGACATTGATGAACTGGGCTCGGGTGGAGGAACTAGCCAGACACAAGACACTGTCCAGGATCCCAAGGCAGATGCGGAGAGTCTTAAATTGAATGATAGCCAGGAGCAGAACGATAATGTGGCCAAAACAATTGACGCTGGCAAGGCGACGGCGCGTGCCGAGAAAAGTTTTCAGGAACAGGGTATTGCGGGCTTGGAACAACCAATAGAGCGTATATATCTGCAGCGAATATACTGAGGAGAGATTCCAAGAGCAGGTAGCACAACAAATTTATTTGGTGTATATATATACTATAATACATAGAAGAGTTGTAATTATAAAAATTACCAAAACAATTAATGCAGTATTTAAAAGAAAACAATCCGCAAATGCTTGAGTTATTAAAACTGATTAAAAATGTAACTCAAGTAATTTGAGACTCTTTTTAAATATTGCGCCAATTGTTTGGTACTTTAAGGTATTTATCGAGAGCAAAACGATTACTTTACAACGCAGAGATGAGTATAGAAATCGGTAAGCCCATTTATCGATTTTCAAATGCGCGGTCAAATTCAAACAGCAAGTGTGTGCGAGAAAAGTCTTAAATTTAAGTAGAAAGAAACGAGAGCGACATAAAAAATTTAATTATTTGAATAGACTGCAAATTAAATTTTTAATGCAACTCCTAATCAAGCGATATGCGAATTAAAACTTGAATTTATATCTTTATATATACGTAATTAAGTAAGCCTAACTAATTAGCAACAATTATTTAAAAAAATATATATATATGAAAACAACGATTGAGTAACAAAAAGAACAACAGAATGCTGGGCTCCCTAAATGCAATAAATATATATTTTTATTTTATTTCCACATTTTTGCACAAAGTGTGTAAAGAAATTTCTTAGTCGTATGTTAATTTATTTTCAATATTAAATAACTAAATAATTTTGTAATTTAAGAGCAAACACAAAAAACTAAAAATAGAAAGAAGTATTTCACATTTTTCCCACATACATAAAGCGCCCATTTAACAAAATCAATTTCATTGCACACAAAAATTATTAAACATTCTTATTTAACATGTGTTATTTTTTTCTTACGATTTTATTTAATATTTAATTTATTCAAGGAAAAAAAATTGAAGAAATATTTTAATGGCAAAATTTCTTGTGAGGTTTTTTTATGCAAATTATATAGTCCTCTTCGATTTGAAAAGCTTTTAAGTTTAGACTGAATATTGAAAGTTTTAATTTAAAGCATATACTTTAAATATAATTCATATACTATATATATATTAATATTATAAAACAATTGCTAAACAAAATTACAATTCAAAACTAATAAAAAGTGTCAAAATTGCAGTCATTTTTTAGTTAGTTTTTAAGCTGGCAAAAAGAAAAAAATAAACAAATATATAAAAAACAATTATTTATTTAAGCGCGCAAAAATTTAGTTATGTAAAGCACAATTATAATTATAAAATTTAAAATATATAAAAAAAAAATAAAAATATATGAAAATTAATTTAACTAGCGTAAATTTAGTATCAAGTTCATTTTCATGTGTACGAATTATAATAAAAACAATAAAAATAGTAATAAAATATAAACGTATTTTATTTTTGCATAAGTTGTAGACTGCGAAATGCTCTTTACATCCTTGAAAAAAAAACTCTTATAACTGTAAAATAAAACTGAATAGATTTCGTGGCAGATTAATAATACATTAATTTGGCAATAAAATTTTTATTTTTTGGAAATCATTTATCATCATTGCTTTTGCATTTTTAAATCATTGCTTTTCCGTCGGTAAAAATTTCATAATGAAATTCAGTAATTTACAAAATTAATTTTAATAACAGTGGAAATACTGTAAGTACGAATAGATGTTTTGTGGTATTTCTATACGACTACAGGGTGTCTTAAAGTTGTTGTTAATTAGAGCATGCTTACAGAGTATATAAAGCGTGAGAAGCGCGTAGACGCACAAAGTGGCATACAGAAAATTTCTTGAGCAAAAACTTGAACTGAAGAAGATGCAAATACCCTGTCCTAGCAACATTTGCGCAATGGGCCACACCCCCAACAACAGCAACAGCAACAACATGACTTCTCATTATATATGCAAGTGCATGCCGCGACAATTACCAAGAAATTAAATGAACAAAACGTAGCCAACAAATATCACGACAACGACAATTGTTGCATCACAACAGCAACAGCAACAAGCAACAAGCAAAAGTTGCCACAACAACAACAGCAGCAACAACTGAAACCACAAAAAAAGACTCTGATTACCTCCAGGTAAACAATAGCAACAACAATCGTCTTAAATATATATTGAACTGTAGTAATGATAAAAATAAAATAAAAATAAAAGTTGAAATTATATAACCAGGTTGAGGAGCTGCATGCGAACTTTTTGATTGATTTTATATGCGCCGCGGGATCTCAACAGGGAGAAAGTCTTCGGTGTTCAGTCTTCGATCTACGTCGTCGTCTTCGTTTAGGGGGTCTTCAGTTCAGGTCATTAGACGCAACCAAACCAAATCCAAACACTTTCGATTAGAGGAAGCAACAACTGGTTTAGAGGAGCAAGACTTTCGCTTTTTTTTCTTATACACAGCAAAAACTCACATTTACAATACTTAAATAAATTTTTATTTAGTTTTTTTTTCAAACTTAACAAAATTGCAAATCCAAATCGAATGATTTATGATATGAGAGCGTGTTTAATTGCGACCAATTTGATCCACCTGCGATTGCAGATTGTTTATCACCTCCGATGGCACTGTATCACCCAGAATTTCAAACAGATTAATACGTTGATTGCCGGGAATCTGCTCATAGGCGCCAAGTTCAATGCCTTCCTGAACATTCTGTATTTGTGCATCCTTGGGTATGAGCTGAGTTTGCTGTGCCTGTCGGATGGCCTCGTTTGTATAGGCGGCACCCTCGCGCGTCTGTGGCATGCCACAAGCGCAGCCAGCGAGAAGGAGTAGAGAACACAGCGCAAAGAATTTCATTTTGTTTTTTAGGTGGTTTACTGCAGAAGAGAAGTACGATTTTTTTATTTAAAACATACATTAATTCTAAATTCATAGTATCTATTTTTACTAATTTTTAGCTAATTTCTCTTATGTGTTCTGAATTTCACTTATGACCAAAAATTGTGAGTTGAATATATCTATCATTAAACTACGTTTAAATTCCCATAATGCTGAACTATGATTCTCCAGTCAACAGCTTATCTAATCATTTATCTGAGTTTTAAAAGACTTTGAAATTGTAAATTTTTCCAAATTCAGTTAATTTTGCGAATCAAATTCATTTGTCGTGAGTTCACGTTTGTTAAGTGGATTCTTCAGTCAACACTTAAATATATTCTACAATATACAATCATGAGAACTTAGTTAGTATTTTTTGACTTAATCTGCGTAGTTTAGCAGAGAAAAATTTACGCCAGTAAATATACTAATATTACGTCAGGCAAAAATTTGCGAATTAAATCCACGTGTTTAGTAGTTCGAGTTCACTTAAAATTGAGCAACTCATAAATTCTGTACTCAACGGTTTGCTTATTCGAGAGATTTATGAATGCAATTCTAATTGAAGAACTGACAGGACTCGATAAAACGGAGTTAACAAATTTTTATTTAAAAAATGCCATCATTACTCCTTTCGTATTCACTATCAGCAAATTTTTTTAATTCTTTTTAATATTCAAAATTTCACTTTAAGCAACAAATTTTGCGAATTCAACTGAATGGCAAACTCGTTTAAATTTAATTAAACATCAGCTAGGATCAACGACAAGGTTTTATATACTCTAAAATTATATATTTTTTTTATCTTTTAACTATAATTTTTCACACACTCTCTGCTGTCTTACCTGGCGCGTGAGCTTTGTTGTAATGCATGGGCTGCGCAGGCGCCAATCGCATTTTATAAGCTGTGTGGCAGCATTGGAAGCGCGGCGCCTGGAAAGTGGCTGACAGCAGCAAACATTTCTGGTTTTTTTTAGCAGAAAATAATAATATACAAAAAAAAAATACATTTTAATTTACCATGTTATTGTTTTCTTTTTTTTTTTGCCAGGCGCCGCCGCGACCCATAAAAGATGTTTACTTTTAGAGCTGGCAAAAAAATTATAAAAATAATTTTATTATTGGGCATTTGTCCACTTTTTTTGTTTGCGAAGGTTAAAGCACAAGACAGAAATGTCAAGAGGCGCTTAACCTTCCACGCATTGCTTCCAGTGGTGCACCAGCAAGTGACAAAAGTGGTTTATCAGGTGCCCAGTCAGGTGTGTGTTGTGTGTGTGTGTGGGCAAGTAGGCATTGCTGCTATCTGGTTCATTAATGATCGCGGCCAGGCGGCGGTGTTAATAAAATGTTTTAACAATTGTACGCGGCATGAAGAGGCAAATTGTAAATAACCACTCAGACATGGTTTTTTAATTTTTATTTTTTTGATTTTTGCGTAAGACATCAACAGCTGGCATCAAAAACACAGCAATAAAAATATGCAGCATATCATCACACAATTTGTTTTTGGCTTGCTTTTGACAGCGCGGTGAATAAATATTAATTATTAAACGATTAACTTTGGGTATTTATCATTTTTTGCATGTTTGAATTGCGTAAGACATGTGTTTAAACGAAAATATAAGCGGCAAACAAATTTGATGTATTTTTTGCAGCATATGCTTACAGAGGATTTAAATTTTGATTTCACGCGCGCAATTTGAATAAATGATAACATATTGCTCATAGTACTAAAGCAAGTTGGCAGTTTTACACAAAATAAGGAACGCCAACAATCGCACATTTATCTTATCGATAGTTTGCCAACACTATTGTAATTTTTAAATTATAATTGATTTAGCTTGTTGTTAATGTGTTTCTGCACAGTAGTACTTCAGTATGTCTTTTTGCAAAGCAGCTAAATTTAGTAGCTTATATTAATTGTAGAGTTATAAATTCATCGCTAAAGGAAACTATCGATAATTCAATGTTTCGATATTTTGGGTCATCACTAATCCGCGTTGTGCCCAGCACAATTAATTTGGCGATTTTATTTAATAAATAAATAAATAAACTGTCAACTAATCGTTCAACAAATGCGCACAATTTGCAGAACGAATTAAGTGCAACCAACAAAAAGTTAACTATACAGTGTAGGCACTGTACACGCACAAGAAAAGCGCAACAAGAAAAAACCAAAACGCCGGACCGAAACGCACGTGTGCGAGAATATGGAAGCAGAGAACAGCGAGGGGCAGGTGCAGGTACACCTTAAAACCAAACAAGAACAGTGCGTATATTAATAAACTATATATTGTTGCAACTAACTAAAAACAAACTATCTCTTCAGTTATGCTGTACCGGATGTTCCATATGCCATCGAAGCCAGCGTTTCTACCACGGAATTGAATACATTTATGAATGCTTTGCTGCAGGATAAAGGCATTGAATTTGATTTTCTTGTATTTGATGAATATCTACGCGGTCGCTTATGCGATCATTTGCGCGAGAAGGCCATCAGCTTTGAGGATGCCATTGATATCGAATATGTGGAACGTTTTCCGGCACCAGAACCACAAGATTGTTTGCTCCACGATGATTGGGTGTCGGCCGTAAAGGCCAGAGGCAATTGGATACTGACTGGCTGCTATGATAACACCATTAACATTTGGACCAACAAGGGCAAACATAAGCTCACCATACCTGGTCACACTGCACCCATTAAGGCTGTCGACTGGATATCCTTGGACGATGAAATGGGACGATTTGTTTCCAGCTCACAGGATCAAACAGTCATGTTGTGGCAATGGAGCATTGCCTCAAATGCTGTGGAATGTGTATCGGTGTGCAAGGGCCATGAGCGTGGTGTTGATAGCGTCTGCGTGAGTCCAGATGCTCAACGCTTTGCCAGTGGCTCCTGGGACACAATGTTAAAAATATGGTCAGCGGATTTGGAGGATTCCGCCGAGGGAAATCCAAAGCGCGCCAAGGAGAGCGGCGTTAGAGTAAGTTCAGTTTATTGTTTAGTTTGTCAATACATTAGATATTTATTTAAAAATTTACCAATTGCAATGTTTATATTTTTGCCATTGCAGACACCAAAACTGACACTGCAGGGTCATCGTGAGAGCATTTCGGCGGTTCAGTGGATGGACGCCAGCACACTGTTAACTGGCAGCTGGGATCATACGCTTAAGGTGTGGGATCTGAACTTAGAAGGCATTAAGACAGAAATATCTACCAACAAGTCTATATTCGATGCCAGTTACTCAAAATTGAGTCGCCTGATTGTTACCGCATCGGCGGATAAAAATTTACGCTTATATGATCCACGAACAAATCGTATGTCAAACTTAATGATACTTACATTTTTGCGGTTTAACTAACCATTTATATTTTAGAGGGATCTGTGGTGCGCAACACCTACTTGGGACACAACGCTTGGGTACAGACGGTCATGTGGTCAACGGATGATGAATTTTTGTTCGTATCTGGAGCATATGATAATCAGAACAAACTGTGGGATTGCAGAAGTCCCAAGGCGCCACTCTATGATTTATTGGGTCATGGCGAAAAGGTTCTGGACATTGATTGGTCGAATCCCAAATATATAGTTTCTGGCGGCGCTGATAATACTGTGCGTGTGTTTAAGTCACGCAAAGCAACAGTAGAACGCATGGAATTAAAGTAAACTAGTACTTTTGGACAAAATAAAAAAAAAACATATAATATATAGTAACTGTTAGATGTCGCTAAGTTTAAATAAAATTAAACAATTTTTTGTAGCTACAAAAAATAAATCGAACACTTTTTGCAATAGAGAGCGCTACCGGCGATATATTTGTAGCGATAAGCATAACTATCGATAAGCAACGCTGCATCGATATTAATTTAACAACAAAAGAAACATCAAAAGCGGCCGACCCGCTTATGTCTGCCTGCGTGCCTGCACGACATCGACCAACAAATTTTGCAAAATTTGTAAGTTTGCAATTAAATAAAGAACAAAAGCAAACTTAAATATAAAAGTGTAAAAACACGTAAGCAGACACAAGCAGAGTTCAAAGAAGAAAAGCAAAAACAAGTATAAGACAGTAAAGGAAAAGTGGAAACAGCAGCGAGCGAGTGAGTGCGAGCACGATATCAGGAAGCAGAGCAATTTTTGCAGTGTTTGCGCGACGTAAAAGTAATCAAAATTGTTTTATTTGCAAAAGGTGCGTATTGTACAATTAAACCCGTGCAGTTCTTTGTCTCAATTTGACAATGTGTGTGTGTGTGTTGTTTTGCTTAAAATTGTGCAATCATGTTGGACAGCGTTGCGGCGGCGGCAATGAGTTTTGCAAATGTCTGCGCTGAGCTGATTGATTTTTAACTGCAGCCGCGTGCAAGCAAAAGATTTGTGCTTAGTACATTTTTGATAAACGCTAAAATTAAACGCAGCAATAATACGCTAAACAACATGCGCTTTGTCATGGCCAATGGCAAACTCCAAGCGCTGCCGCTGTCGCCACTACTGCTGCTGCTGCCTCTCTGCCTGCTGCAGCAGCGGCGGCGCTTGCCAAAATGGCCGCTTGCCTCTGCGCCTCTCTCTCTTACTCTCTGTGCACGGGCAGCGCGCTCCGGTGATTAAATTTAATCCGATGGGGCTTTAAATGAATAGATTGTGGCATGAGTTTTTTTTTTTTTGTTTGTGTGTAGGAGGGAGGGCCTCTCGATTTGCAGCTTGCCTGATTTATTTGTCTCCCAACACACACACACACACAGCTAAACGGGTCAAGGACCTGTCATAAGACACACACGCCAGTGTTGAGCTATTTAGACAGTTCAATTGGAAGAAGAACCAAATTCAATTCACTAGTTCAATTTTTAATCGCTTGATTATTGAGTTATAAAATTGATTGTGAAATAATAATAAAAATAATTTGTAAACTATTCTTATGGTTTCTTAATATGGACGATTTATTTTTAATTTTTTCATAGTTTTAAATTATATAACTAATACAAAATAATTGTCCAATATTAGCGTCAACTGAAACTGATTTAATTTAGATTCCGGGTGATAAACAAGCTCCTAAGATTTGATTTAATTTAATCGCTATTGATAGAGTTTCAGAATTTTCTACGAAAAATAAAATTAATGTATGACCATTTTTTTCGGTTGATTTTAAGTAATTTAAATCAGTTTAGCTGACATATTAAAACAAACATCAAATAATCCTGTTCTCCGCTCTTTTTGCAGTCCTCGCAACAACAACAATAACAACAGCAGGCAACAACTAACACAAAAGACTGTAAAAGCAGAATCATGTCTTCAACTCCAGCAGCGGCGTCTGGTGCCGGCAGCAGCGCCACCAGCTCCAGCGTTGCAGCCACATCTAGCGCCAGTTCTTCAAGCGGCACTGCCTCTACTAATCAATCCACAGCCGCCGCCGCCACCACACCAGCACGTGGCCGTGGCGGTGCCAATACGAATGGTGGCAGTGCTGCCGCCAGCGTTGCCTCAGGTAGCAGCAACAACTCTAACTCAACATCGACAGCCACCGATGAGCCGCGCAAGGATACAAAGTCAACGCCAAGAATATCCAAAGCCTTGGGCACTTCCGCTAAGCGCATACAAAAGGAATTAGCTGAAATCACATTGGATCCGCCGCCAAATTGTAGTGCTGGGCCCAAGGGTGATAACCTTTATGAATGGGTATCGACCATATTGGGGCCACCTGGTTCGGTTTATGAGGGTGGCGTCTTCTTTCTGGACATACACTTTTCGCCAGAATATCCATTTAAGCCGCCCAAAGTCACATTTCGAACACGCATCTATCATTGTAATATCAATAGCCAGGGTGTCATTTGTCTGGACATTTTGAAGGACAATTGGTCGCCGGCGCTGACCATATCAAAAGTTTTACTCTCGATTTGTTCCCTGCTCACAGATTGTAATCCTGGTGTGTATATTGTGGCTCTCTTACTCTCTAAATATGCATATATAAATTTATACATTCTATTGTAATTTTTCTATATGTTATTGCAGCTGATCCTTTGGTTGGCAGCATTGCCACACAATATTTGCAAAATCGTGAGGAGCATGATCGAATTGCGCGTCTTTGGACAAAGCGGTGAGTAGACAGCTGCTGAATGAAACTCTAAATCAACCCTCTTTCTAACTCAATATTCTTACTCTATTTAGGTACGCAACATGATGCGCAAGTCTCAGCATTACACACGTACCGCAAGCTGCAACAAAAATCGAAAAATCGCAAATTATAAATATATATATTAAATTACGCTAACTATTTACACATAACATAACGAAACACTCAGCAGCCACAAAACAGAAACTGGAAACAAACCAACCTATAACAACAAAAACAACAACAACAGACGTAAATATTTAAAACATAAACCATATAAATAAATATATCTTAACTGTCACACTACGCTAAACATACACACAAAAACATTTGAACTTGAAATTTCGTTTGTTTTAGAAACACACACACACAGTAAAAATATTTGAAACCCATTTATCGACGCATCATTAAAACTGCACATTGGCATATAAACTAATCAACTACATAATTAAATAATTATAAATACAATTAGTTTACATTACGCGTAATATCTGTACAGTGTTAAGTAAAACAAAACAAACAAGAAATGGAGCTAAACGATTAACAACAACAACAACAAGAAAACAGAAGCCTATTTTAGTAAATATACTTATTAACACAAAGCAAAAAACAAATATTTAAACATCAGGGCAGCAAATTTCGTAATTTTGAGACACCAATTTCAATTATTATAACTGGCCAGCAACAACAACAAAGAAACTCTTGACAAAACAACAAAACAAAAAAAACATAAAACAAAAAGACTCGATGTAAAAACGAATTACAATATAATTATGTATACAAACAAAAAAAAACAAAAAAAAATTAAGACACAATTTTCCAAATTGCATAGAGTATACCTTTTTTGTTAATTTTAAAAAGAAAAAATGAAATGAAAAATTTGATTTACGTTTTTGTTTTTAATGTGATATCTGTACGCGTAAAATTTGTCCTTTGGCTATTCTCGTGCTGTAAAAATTGTGTATGTATTATTATTGGAAAAAATAAAATGAAACGTGAAAGCATGAATAAACATTCAAATATAAAAAAATACGCAACTATTGCGAAATTTGCGTAATATTTTAAAATGATAAACTATAACGACAACAACAACATAAGTATAAACATAAAAAAACAAAAACCAACAACAACTTCCTATTATTTTGTAGTTTTAATGAACTCAATTGAGAAAACATAAGAAAAATACATAAACAAAAATAAACGATAAGTTTATGAACAAGAGATCTTGAATAAAAACAAAATAAAGGAAATTATTTAAAAATGTAATACGGCAGTTTATTTATATTAATAGAAAATATTGTTAATGGCTTGGCTTTGGGAACCTTTCAACTCAATAGAATATCTTTTCTAGATTGTTGAAATTGCACCGATATCTTTGTGAATTAATTATTTGGTCATATTTATGCCTATAGATTAATATGGCATTTTTAAATTTATTTTCTAAATATTCAATTCTTAAACTTCGTCAACACTAAATTGAATTCTTTGCGTATAGTTTCATATATCTTCCTATGGAATTTGGCATTTTAATTTTATTTTGAAAAAGAATTTCGGTTGTTATCTGTCTGAGCTTGAGGTCAAGCAAAAAAAAAAAAATTATTTTCAGAAATAAAGTCAACTTAATAAATAGGTAAAATCGTGACCAGAAAGACAGCCCACATCTGGATGCAAAGTGTTTTTTAGTATCGTGAACTTAACTAGAGCATTCTGACTGGCTTGTAGCCTTTGTTTATATGCTTAAAAATATTATTTATAAAGCACACAATTATTATTTAAAATTTACGTTTTATTCGTTATATAAGTATATATATTTGTTTATATAAAATATGTTTGACATTCATTACTTTTATCTAGCTGGAATCATATATGTGACATATGATACCATATCCCCCAAAAACCTCAACGAGACTGGCACACAAATCGACATACATATATGGAATAGGTATGTATCCCCCTCGATGCTTATAGATACATGCCATTGACCAGAAAATCGGCCTCCTGGGAATAGGGCGTTTTGCCGCCCAGTCGACGTGCTCGTCTGCCCACTGTGCGCATGCGACAGCCAATGAGTATGGCCAATGCAGCGGTCACCAGGAGACCCAACGTCAGGGATAACACAGCACCGCCAGGACGTTCCGAGTGACCATCGTGATCACGAAATTCTAGTGCTAGATTTTCGTGTATCATTTTATATTGCTCATGCACGGGCTCCACGGGCGCGGGCAATGCAACAGACTGCGGCAACTTTTGCTGTTGCTTCGTTTGCTCCAAAGCCAGCTCAATGGGATCCTTGCCGGTTTTGGCCTTAAGTTTCTTGTGTTTGCGCTGTTTCTGTAGAAGATTTGAGATAAGTTAAAGAATTTGGCAGCAACTGGAGTACTGACCTTTTTGGGCGCCTCTGTGGACTTTTCCTCATCATAGTCATCATAGTCCTCATCAGCGGGCTGATTCTTGCCATGTGTGGGCGCTGCATTTAACACAGGCAACATTGATTGCTGTGGAGCTGCTGGCGGTGCTGCAACAGCAACATAGGCGTGGTTTTGTTGTTGCACAGCAATTTGAGCTGGCGGCGCTGCAACTTGTGGCCAGTTAACAACGTTCAACGGTTGTTGCTGTTGCTGCGGTGGCGTCATATAAATGCCCGTGCGTGGCAGTGACATGCCATACAAAGAGCCACCATTATTATTATTATTATTATACTGGAGCTGCGCTTGTGACTGCTGTGGTGATGCTCCTGCTGCTGGCTGTGCTGGTGGTGGTAGAGGTGGCGCTGGTTGTGCTGGTTGGCCCTGAACCTGCCCCTGACCATTGTTGGTTGCTTGCTGTTGCAGTTGCAGGCCGCCTTTGTGATTGAATATGTGACTGTTCAGCTGCTCATCTGTTGAGGAAGCAAATGGTTAAACGCACAGCTAATTGAATTAATTACAAGTAGACAACGAAACCACAACAACACACCACACACACCCACTAACACACACACACACACATACACTCGTAAATCAATTCTGAGTGACGTGGCTCCCATTACAACAATGAAAACTGATGGGTAATTGCTGTTTTCCCAAGCAACTTCTCAAGTGCCCGCGGCCAATTGGCGACTGGCCATTGGAGCTGAAGCTGGAATAGGAGCTGCAGCAGCAGGAGGAGAAGCTGCAGAAGAAACTGAAGCCTAAGCTTTAACTGAAACTGTAGCTATTGCGTGCTCTTTGGCTGCAATTTATGTGCTAATGTCACACACGAGACAACAAAAGTTCTTTCCCTGTGTGTGTGTAGTCACAGTTTATACTTTCTTTATAAATATTTAATGCGATATTTCTTGTAGATTACCAAGAACATGCTGTTAGGCTAACTAAAGTTGTCATTTAGCTGAATTTGATTTTTAAGAATTATTTAATAAATAAATATTAACTAAACAAGCTTTTAATCAAAAAAGATCTTACCACTATAATCTGCTTGTCGAATTTATATGTTTCTTGAATTTACACAAATTGGACGAATATTTATAAAAAAAAATATATTACGCATATATATTCCGGTTTAGTTTTGTGGTAAATATTGGCAAATTTTTTATGAACAAAAACTTCAATTTATCAACTAAACAATTATATTTTGTATTTTTTGGAAATTAACTCTTATCGAGAAAAATATTTATTATATTAAGGTATCTCAGAAGCACCTAGATCTTTTAGGTTAATTGAGCCAAATAAATTTTATTTTTGATTTAATTCTACAATATAAAAAATTATTTATCCAATGTTTAAATATTAGGCAAATTCATGCACGTTATATTAAATTTTTTTTCGTTTAATTAAAACCAGATTACTATGTCATATAGCAGCTTTAGAAACTATTAGTTTAAAATAGAATTTTTTACATGAAAAACGCTTCTGTAACCTGAAGATAATTTCTTTTTATTTTGTTTATGAATAATTCAATCACACATACTCTCAGCTGATGTCATATTTATCCTTATTCAAAATCTTACCTTGAGATTGAGGTTGTTGCTGTTGTTGTTGCAGCTGTTGTTGCTGTGATTGTGTCTCGGCAATCATTTTGCGATTAGCCCAAGCGGCAGCATCCTCTCGATTGTTAACCATTGGAGGCGGTGGAGGTGGTGGGGGTGGTGGTCCCAGCACAACAATATGTTGTTGCTGTTGTGATTGTTGTTGTGATTGTTGTTGTTGCTGTGCTGCCTGCAATTGTTGCTGTATGGGCGGCACTGGCTGATATTGCTCCACATTAATGTTGCCGTTGTTATTGGATTTTGTGGCCACTGAGGCAACCGCAGTACACTGTAAATTTTAAATGTTGGTCAACAACAATTGTTAAATGTGTGTTACAAAAATAAATGTTACAAGGGCTGAACTCACTTCCGGTCCCTCATCGCTGCCATCTTCGCACTGGGGAATGCCATCGCAGGCATTGTAAACGGCAATGCATTCACCCGAGTGGCAACTAAACTGAAAGCGTCCACAATGCGCAACGGCCGCTGTAAATTGAAAGCGGAAAATGTGGAAATTGTGAAAAAAATGTGACATTGCAGCATTTGCATAATGAATGTATGTCAGTTTACAAACCGCTTTGTGGTTGAGTTGCTGCTGCTGCTGCTGCGGCTACTGCGGACTGTGCCACGCCCAGTGGCAATGGCAGAGCGGCACTTGTGGTAGGCATGGCCAGAATTGTGGGCTTGTCACGTTGCACTTCCGGTTTGAGCTTGAGATTGCTCAGCTCCCACTCCTGCTGCGATATGTTGTTGCTGGGTATATGCGGCAACTGTGGATGCGGCGTGCTGCCCACTTCCATGTTATTACGCACCTGGGGCGTTAACACAGCGCTCGTGTAGTTCGCATGCCGTGTAAATTTACAATGGAAATTCTCGGGCGGACCACACTCGAAGAGATAGCAATAGCCACCAGCTTTACGCTCAAAGATATACACATCACAGGTATCTGTCTCACAGCAGAGACGCTCGCATTCCTCCAATGTGTCCAGCTCCAGACCCTGCAGATACTTGCCACCAATGGCCTGAGATTCTCCCGTGCGTATAATGGTATTCTTGTGCACATCAAAGTGACCTAAGTTGGTTGAAATGGAATCAGATTGAATGTATTCATATATAGTAGAAAATCTTATGTCTTACCTATGCAAGATTCCAGATCCATACGCTTGGCCAGCTGATGTGTGCTGCTTGGCGCAGAAAACTCTGGCTGAGCAGCGGCAGCTGCCACAATAAGTAGCAACAGCAGCAGCAGCTTTAGTTTAAACAACATTTGAAAGGCGTAACGACGATTTGTGGTTACAGATTTTGCAGATGTCTTGTGGTTAAGCTCTTGACTGGTTGCCTCTTAGCCACACTGTTGACTTGGTTAATTGCCTGAGCTTTTTACTTTTTGTGGACACAGCCCACTGAATTCGAGAGGGGGGCACGTTTCTGGGGGCTTGGCGTGTTTACAAAAATTTACACGCTTATTGATTTTTTTCTTGCTTGCTACAAAGTTGCGTAGTTTCTTTTTATGTAGTTTTATTTTAATCTAACAATTACTTCTGCGCTTGACAAAACACACATTTTTTTTGTATTTTATAAGTTATGTATACAAACTTTTATTTAATTAATAAAAAATATATTATTTTTGGTTTGTTTATGTTGAAAATAACTTGTTTGGCATGCAGGTCCGAATGTAAACCAATGGAAAGTGCAAAAGAAAATTTAGCAGCATTTGATAAATGCAGCAACCCTTAAGGGCAAAGCTTTCAAGCTTTCAGCAACAGCTGTTAGAGTTGAGCTTTATTGTAATACATTTAGTATAAAATATAAATATATCAACCATTTCTTGTCATATCTTAAATATAATATTTAAATGCTTTATAAAATCGCAGGCGCTGTTATCAACTGCGCTTTCCATTAAAGCTCAGAAAGCTCTCTCTTTGCGCTCTCTTTCCAGTGAACATATGTTAACCTTATGCCTTTGCCTTTCAACCCTAACCTTGCAGACCTTGCACATGCCAATGTAGCACAACAAATACAGCAAAAATAATGATAGGATGTGTAGCATTTCCCTGCGTTATCCTTCTGCCCTTGGTACCGCTCTCTCCCACACCTTCGTCTTTAAAACAGATTTCTAACTGCAAACATGAAGTAGGCATATAATAATAAAAATCAATAAAAGCTTTCGTATCTTTGCTTTGTTTTTTTGTTGCTCTTTTTGCAGGCTTTAATAATTTAGCTGTGGCTGAGGGTGGTTGAGGGTAGGTACTAAACGTTATGTTGATGGGTAGATTACGGGCACACAGGTAGACAGATTGTGTGTAAATAATGGAATGTATTTAAAATGGCAAAGGCTGGGTTAGATATATTTATATATAAGCTAGAGATGTCTTTAAACACACTCCGTGAATCCTGAAATTCATATTATTGCAAGAACCATTTGATTTTCAGTTTTTCTTAAATATTAAACTATTTTTGTTTACCTCCATTTTGGGAAAAATTAAGAAATTTATCAGCAATAGATTTAAGTAAAATTTCTTTGCAAATTGTGTGTAAAACAAGTTATAAATTTGAATGAAAAAAAATCCAAATCAAATATAAAAACAAAAGCACAAAAAAATCTAAAAGTATATATTCAGTTTTAAATAAAAAGTTATGATCAAAAAGATATTTGATAATAAAATTAACAATAACTAGTAAAGTACAAATCCAGAAATAATGGCTGGGAACCAACTAAGGAAATTGCCAACATTCCCAAGTCCCTGGTTATATATGCTACAGTCCTGCACCGAATTATGCGTATGTATATACACATACATGTATACCCCCTATCTTAACCCTATATACAACAATTCAGCCGTAACATAAGCCGAAAATGTCTAAAAATAGCATCAGAGACCAGACACAGACACCTAAATTGCAGACAGCAGCAAACAATAACAGAGCTTTAACAGTGAACTGTTAATTAAATGTGCGCTCTCAGGGCAAATGGCGACGCATGCGTTGCTGGGATTGACAACTTTACAACTTCAAGTTGAACCAACTTGAAAATGTTAATGAAAATAAAGCGATAAATGGAAAAGGGTCGCAAACACATACAAACACACACACACAAACGCTTACAGACTGGCTGCGTTTATTAAAACACCCATTGCACACAAAAGCCAAGCCAACAAAAAAAGCAACAACAATAACAACCCCCTTTGGCAGCGCAGGACAAAAAAAAGCAGCATTTGGAGCCATAAAGTGGGCAAAATGTGAGCTTGGGAGCAACGCAACAAAAAACCATTGCATATTTCAAGGGGGCGAGCCTTCTGCTAGTGAAGCAGCAAGCGGGCATGCATTTGTGTGTATGCATGTGTGTGCACTTACAGTGCCAAATAGAGTTGTTCATTTTGGTTCAATTGAACGAATAAGTTCCGTAGATCAATTGATGCTGAACAGATCGTTTGTTCAAACAGAATTTACTTTATTTATTTGCAAACACAAAAAGAAAGATTTTGCTTATTTCAAGCAAATTTTTGAGTAAAAATTTTCTCTTGATTTCATTTTGTTCCACAGGGACTGATAAGTTAAAAGACCGAATTTAATTTGTATTTCCATATTTCTTGATACGAATATTAATACTTATATAATGTCAAAACAAGCTAGGATTAATTAATGGTTTAATTAAGTTAATTATAAATCAGTGCACCAAATCCAATTGATTAGTTACCGCCAACTAGCTTGCAAGAAAATAACTCCAATTCTATTGTGTAGACCGACTAACTATAAATAGATAAATGACAAACTGAGATATAATTATTTTTACTTTTTTAATAAGATGGAAATCAATGCGCCAACTGAGAAATAAATCATATTTTTACCCAATAGTCAGCTCGAGCATTTAATTGTTACATAAAATCGGAGATATTTGGCGTATTATAATACTAATGTTAAAGTGCAATATGATATGAGATTGTGAAGGAACATCCTTAAAGTTTATTGAATCATTCAATTGAACTAATTCTAAACGATTTGATACAACACTATTGCCAACTGCCAACAAAAGCAGCAATAAACAACAACAACCAACAGCAACAACAACAACAGCAACAACAACAATAAATAGCAACAAAAACTGCAAACGAGCGCTTTAAATTGCATGTTCAGTTTGGCGTTGCGAGAGATTTTAATGTTTTTAATTTGACTATAGAGGCAGCGGGATAAAGAGGTGGTCACAGCTTGTTGGTGGCATGTCATTTTAGATAATAGCAATAACAGCAGCAGCAGCAGCAACAACAACAACAACAACAAACAAAGAAGTTTTCATTTGGTTTTTTTGTAGCAACAACATTGAGGTTAGACTTAATTGCTTCACAGAGCAGCTGCTGCCGCTTCTGATACTGCTGCATACTTTTGAGCGTGTTTTAAAGCGTTTAATCGATTTTTGTCGCTTTCAATTTTCGTGCTGGAAAATTGCATTAAGTTCAATGTCTGTCTGCCCAGGCAAAAAAAAAAAAAAAAAACCCAAACCAAAACGAAATGAAACTATTTCAAGTATCTGGAGGATACAAATTATTTTATTTTTTCCATTTTTACTGTCTGCCTCGACAGTTTCTGAGAAAAGTTTATGGCTTGCATGACTTGGTGTGTCTCTTAAAGCCTAGGGGAGAACGGGCGTAAAATTCCAAATCGAAATTATTTTTGTTTTTCAAGTCATTTGGCACGACGCGACTGGAGGTCGACGCTAGGGTTCAATAGCACCGCTAGAAAAAGAAAATTTTTAGTATCCTTCTCTGTATCCCCCCACACACTGCTCGTAAAGCATGAAAAGGACATGTGCACGTGCAAATGCGCGCATAAAACTCGTAAATTTTGTGCATTTAACGAAATGAAAATTTTTGCAAGCAACAACCTCAAAGTCTGGGGTTGAGCCGCTGAGGGGTTAACCTTCTTTTCCCTGACAGAGTTATGGCTGTCTACTGATCTCCATCATCTATGCAGACCTGACCAGGTGAGCTGCTGCTGTTGTCATCCCAAAAAGATATGGCCTTGCCACAGACAAAACCAGTTTTTTTGCTTTTAGCTATAAAATATTGTATTCTTTGAAATTTGTTGCTACTGCCGCTAAATAGCCGGCAAGTCAATTCATTTAAGCCGCACGCAGCGGAGAGTTACTTATTCAAAACTTTGTGTTAATAAAATATAAATAAAACATAATAGAATAGCTAACTTTGCATACCGAAAGCAATATACACTTTTTGAGCTGTTAATATAAAAACATATACAGATTTTTCTACTGTTTTAAATAAAGTGTGGTCGGGATTTCCTAAAAAAGAAAAAAGTGATTCATATAATATAATAATCCGATCAGGCCAGCTTCAACGAATGCTAAGTATTTAAGCCAAGTTTCATCAAAATAGTTCCAAGACTAAGTATATAATCTTTATGACTGCTTAAACAACTCTTTCAATGTTTTACACATTAGATGACAAAATTATAATACTCTACCAAAGGGCACTAAACATGAAGTTTGAATGAATGTTGTCTCAGGCGACATGACAAAAGCAGTAGAACAAATTGCCAACAAGATGCTCGAGATGTTTGCTTGAAGAGCAGTGCTGGTGTAAGGCCTAATTAAAAGGGGGTAAGGGTTAAACTAAGCCAACCACTATACATTAGTTAATATCTTAAAAGGTTTGATTTACACACAACTAAAATAAATGCAATTTTTTTAATATTTAGTTTAAATAAAGCAACCCCCTCACAAACTTAAATTACGCCACTGTACCAGCTGTTAGCTGCCTCATAAATATAGCTTAGATTTTTTATTTTGTTGGCTCATAGCGCGATTTAATTTTAATTAAACGCACAGCAATAGAAATTTATATTAAGTCAGCCACAATGAAGATCTAAAAACCGCCATTTAGGCTTAGTTACATTATGAAGTTATACAATGGTTGGGTTTAATGGAACCTTGAGAGCTTTGTAAGAGCTTAAAAGAAACCTGAAATAACAGCAAAATGTGTGACTTAATAATAATAATATAATAAGCAGTGTAAAAGTTTGTTTCTAAAAGTACAAAATGGCAAAGGCAACAAAATAATTGGCTTAAACTTAAATGTAAAAATAAGCGAAGCATTTTTAAATAAATTAAATTTCTCACTTTAAAGAAATTAAAGAAAATTTAGCAGCTAATCTTTACACAATATAAGTAATCTAGGAAAATTAAATTCAGCTTAAATTCTGCCCAATTTTAAAAAATATTATAATTTATATGCCACATTCATTGAGCGATAATTTTGTCCATTTATCGAATAATAAATGGCAAATAATTATGCGTGAATTTCCCAACTCAGTAAAACTGATGAACTGACCATTAATTATGCCAGAATATTCGAAAAAACAAAACATGCAAAAAAAAAAAACAAAAAAAAGAAAACTCAGACGATGTCGCGACTACTTGACTAATTTTCTTTGTAAGGATATGGATATGGTATGGGAAAGGAAGAACTGACTGGGCGTGTTATGGGTATACGCCTAGCATAAAGGAGCAGACATTGTCGATGGGTTGGTGGTGCCTAATAGAATTAATGGCAGCGCCAACAGGCGAAAGCATAAAGCGCATTTTCCATTGTGTTTTAGTATTGGAGACGTCGCGTCAAGGAACCTTTAAGTGCCCCAAAACCGTGGCAACTAAGGCCGGGTAGTTGTGGGTGGTTAGAATGGCTTAACCGCAGAATAAAAGCGCAACAAGAGCCATAAGCATAGCTTCAAGAAAATATGTTAAATATGCGACTTTTGTAAAGTTGCTGGAACTATGAGATACCCTAGAAACTAGTTATAAAAAGTGAGAAACAAATTGTTAGTTTAATTTTTAATTTTCAAATTTAAATTGTGCTTTATTTTAACTGCCAGTTAAGCTATTATTTATTCACAATTTATCGCAGATAAATAAGTGTTCACTTTGCTGTAAAGTCCTGCCAACTCATCATAATATGATAATAAAAATGATAATATTCGAAATTAATAATATAAAATAAAGTTATTAAAAAACTTTATGTAATTATTATATTATATTATATATACTTACTTTTAAAAATCCTTGTTATGATTTGGTTCTGAAGTACTTCAAATATTAAATAAATTAATTAAGAACGTTTATTAATTTTATTTTTGATTATGCAATATTTAAAGTATTCTTGAGTTTTCTGTGGCAATAAATATATCACTGACTTCCCATTTAAACATTATTTATTTTTTTTTGAGCATTTGTTTGGTATTTAAATATTTTAATATACCTTCTTTCATTGCAGTGCCATATATAGGATATAAAACATTGACTTTTGGGGTTCAAAACAACGGCAGATGCTGCTGCCTCCGATGAACTCTTGAACTTGGCAGCGACAAAAGTTCAATGCTTCTTTGGCAGGACACACAACAAACAAGCTAAAGGATAAACAAAGCTCTACAGTAAAAAGCTTAGGACATGTCTGGACAGCATGTTAAAGGGTCAACGAATTTAGGGTTCGTAAATTTTGCATTAAATATTTAAATTTATGAAAATTGCGCATACGCTGTGTGTGCAAGGGTATAAAACTGTTTATTTCCCTAGGACCGATGCTTATGCAATACTTAAGCACAGGAGAAAAAAAGTGAAAATGACGAATACAAACTAATGCATTATTTAAATACAAGAGCCAGTGAATAAATATTTGATTAGCTGCGAGCCAAAAAAGAGAATGGCAACAACAATGGAAACGGGAGCTTCAACGTTGGACGTAATTATCCAGAGCCTCAAGACAATGCCAGATGCTTAATGGCAAACAACGAAAAAAAAGATACTTACAACAAGACATAGCTTAAGTATAAACGTATATATATAAGTAGATGCTAAGTATAAAAATGAAATGCCTGACAGAGCAAAACGTCAGCTCATTAAAACTTTAAGCCCGTTTGGCTCTTTTTTTATATACTTGTTCATCTATTGATTTTCTTAAACGCTTCCGCTGACAGTTTTGACGGACATCTGTCACATTTAGTGAAAACTTAGCCAATTCCAGCTATCTATCTATCTCTCTATCTATCAATCAGTTAAAACCGATTTTGTTATTAATATGGTCTGTCGCGTGCCGACAGCAAAAGTTGCCTTCTAGCTTAACAGCTGCTACGCTCTGATTCTGCTATTTAACAGAATTCTGTTAGGTTCTATAGCAGAGTGCTGTTGCTGTTGCTGTAGACGCCACCCCGTTGTGACTTCTACATTCAACTTCAACACAACTGTAATTTTGACCCGTTTGTTTTTGTTGTTGTTTTTGTTTTTGTTGCAGTTTGGCGGCGCCTTTTGTTGTTGGCATTCTAAGCGTGGCCATGGCCATTGCCAATGCTCAACAGCGTGACATTTAACGCCATGGGATACTAGTACAGTGATAAATAGTTGAAAGGAACAGAAATGGTACAGGAAACATCATTTAAATGCCAACTGCAGCTTGATTATTGACTTTTATGGCATAAATTTCCATTTGTGAAGCAAATGACATTTTGATGAGAGCATCTTAAGTTTAAAGACATAATCTGGTTTTTATATGAGAGTTCTTACTGTGTTTGTCTCTTGAATGCCATAATTCAAATATGTCTACATTTTAGAGATTTAAAAGGGCAGAGGAATAAGCTAAGAATAGAGTCTGCAAAAATTCTTAGATTTCAGTTTCACTTGGTAGTGATAGTGGCAAATCTATAGGTTATCTTCTTTTATTTATTTATTTTTTATTTTAATAAATAATTAAATATAAAAATCAATTTTTTTAATCCCATAAGCACTCTATTGAAGTTTTTGTATGTAGTTTGTTAATTAAATTACAAAAAACTTTGAATGAAGCATATCCAAGCAAACGTCACGTTTTATAAATACAATATATTGATTCTTTGGAAAAACCAAAGTCTACAATATGTTAATAGAACAAGTGTTACTAAAGCTGATTGGCAAGCCAATAAATAAGCCTTCTAAAAATACAAAACGTTAATAAAATTTTCGAGCTGTTTCGTATTTGAGGCATAACAAAAAAAAAAAAAAAAAAAAAAAATACAAAATTAGATCTCACAGTGAGAGTTCTGCGCTTCAGGCGTCTTTTTTTTTTGTTTGTGATCATTATTGGTAACAACAAAAACTAACAACAACAACAACTAAGCCAACAACTCAGCCAAGCTCAACATTGTGCGGCCATCCGCTTAGCTCTTGTCCATTAATCGCACCTCGCACCATGGAAAGCCCACAAATCAACAGTCAATCAACGCCGCACAGCCCACAAGACACGACTTATGTTAATATAGCAGCTAGCTGCTCTCTCTGGCACTGTTGCGCTCTCGCTGTTAAGCTGCCGGCAGAGTTAACATTTTTTGTGTATCCTCAACAGAGGCAGTTTAGCAGACGCTAACGTTTTTCAGTTCAGTTTTAGTCTTCTCATGGTGCTCATCGGCTGCGCTTTGAACACTCAGTTTGCTCGTTTGATTTGCCGCCTAAGATACTAATAAACAAAAACACAACAAAAAAAACAAACAGTTAAGCAAACACTTTTGTCTCGTGTCGCGTTTATGTGTATTGGAGTGTAAGTTGTTGTATATCTGTGTGTGTGTTTGCCTGCATTTTGTTTGCCGCTGCTCCACACGGTGCGCCCTCATTGTGCTCTCGTGCAAATGAAAATTTCATTGAGCAGAAAGTACCCGCAGAAAAGTGGAAAATCCTAAAACAGCAAAAAAATAAAAAATAAAAAGAAAAAAGTTTAGTTTTAGCAGCAATTAAATTTGTGGATTCACTGGAAAACTGCCCATAAAAAAAACGAAGTAAATAATTAAAAGTATTTAGACAAAGTAAGCTATTATATACTATACAATAAACAATTTTCTTAGTTGTTTTATAGTTTTTAAATATTTATATGTATTTTGCCTGCGGCTGTCTGCACTTTCTTCATTGCCCAGAACCGGAAAGATATACCAATATGTTGTACAAGTTGTTGTCTTGGCCAGTCAATCGAGTCGGCCGCAAACATCAGCCGGTCAAGCGTTCCGCCCAGACCAGAACAGACCAAGTCAGACCAAGTCAGACCAGGCCAGACCCGACCAGACCAGGCCTAGGCCAGTGTCTAGGCCCGCCTAGTAGACCCAATCGCCACCTGCCCAGTTTTCTATACCAGACATTGCGGCACAGAAGCTGCCCACAAGCGAAGCTTCTTCGCCTCAGCTTTTCTGTGTGCGTGTCAAGCTGTGGAATTTTATGCAGCGCCTGGGCTCGTTTATTCCACCAGCTTCTACATATATTTACAACTTCATATATGAAACTCTTCTTCTACTTTTTTCCTACATTTTTATTGACGGGGAGGGTGGTCGTCTGACTGCGCTCTCCCGTTGGCTACGCATGCAGCCAAACGTAACGAAAACGCAACTGCGCTTCACGCTTCAGGCTCAGTCGCAGTCGCAGTCGCAGTCGCAGTCTGGGGCTTTTAGAAGGGGTTGAGGGGGGTTTGAGGGGAGCATTTAGTTTGCCAGCAGCATTAGTTGAACAACAAATCAAACACAGACTTTAGTTAAACTATTCTAGTTTTGTCGTTGTCTACAGTAGAACTGGACTATAGCGTGTGCAATTAAATTTCATATCTAAATAAATTGTTTTATTATGTTATATATTCTATTAGGCTCTAAGCATCTCTCAAATTTAATTAAAAGTGCTAACTGCATTAACTGCATATTTTATTTATGCATAAGAATTTACTTTAGTTATAATGTTTTCTGCATAAAAATGCTTATTTGATGAATTTCTCTAGACTTTAGAATCTAAACTATATTTTTATTAAAAATTAAAAGAAAAATATTTTTATTTAAATTTAAGAAAATATTTGCACTTTTTAACCTAAAGATAATAGTGGACAGTAGCGTCCGCATGATTTTTTCAGGGGGCAATTCAGTGTGTAACTCCAAAACACCCCTTTTCCCTCCTCACTACATACGCCACTGATTATGAATATAAATAATTTAAACAATTTTATCTTCTTTACAAAATACATTTTATTTATTGAAAATGAATTTTTTATTTAATTTTTCATGTTTTAAGAAAATAATTCATTTATTTATTCAAAAAAATTATAGATTGTTGTGAATTA
The DNA here is from genome assembly GCA_035043045.1 of Hirtodrosophila alboralis. Taxonomy (NCBI): domain Eukaryota; kingdom Metazoa; phylum Arthropoda; class Insecta; order Diptera; family Drosophilidae; genus Hirtodrosophila; species Hirtodrosophila alboralis. Next base: position 686,709 of record JAWNNH010000183.1, on the reverse strand, counting down.
ATATAAAATGTTATCAATTTTGTTTGGTAGTTTTTTAAATAAATTTACAATTGTATTTAACCCGTTTGAGCCAGAAATTCACGAGCTTTTCGGAATTCAGAACCGCTAATTAATCCGATTTTAAAAAATATTGTTGGAATCGAGACTCATTTGAAAGAGAGTAAATTTTTTTATAGAAAATGTCTTGTGGAGGCATTTTTCTAATAGACTCATTAATTAAAGACTTAAGTGTACTTACAATTTTTAAATGTTGATTTAACTTATACTTCCGAAGACTAAAATAAGATGTCATTATTATTTATTTATTTCAGTCTCTGGTTTTAAGTATTTCCAAACTTTGAGCAAAAAGTTAAAAATAAATGCTCTATATATTTTATATTTAAGTGACAGCGCTCTGATAAAACTAATTTCAAGTTATTGACGCATGTCTGTGAGATGAGTAAAAAAAAAGTATTTTAAGTATTCTAGCAGCAAATTTCCAAGTAAATTGAACACAAGAAGTTTTCGTTCTGTGTAAAAGATAGTTAAAATGCATTGCATATAAAGTTCAAGCTAAAAATAAATCAGACTTTATCACAAATTTCATGTTCAGTTAGCTTTCTTTGTAGAGTTTAACGTTATTCTGAGATTGTGTTACAAACATAATTTACTTTGATATTCTTTTTATCAATCGCAGACTCACTTTTTTTTTGTTGCTGTTGTTTAATTTTACAGGTCTATTTTTTTTATTTTTATGCCAGCATATACGCATTTTATGGATGTCAGTATTTCTTTATGTGAGCTTCTATGTGCCGATTTAAAAGTGTGTCGTTGTTGGCCAGTTTAATGCTGTGTCTGGTTGCATTTTGTAACCTGGTTTTATAGCTGCCATAACATTTTGCCACTGTCTATGTGTCTAATCACTCGTTGCAGACGAAGAAACAAAAAAAAAATAAATACAGAAATAAAAACAAAACAGAAGAAAAATTGTAGATACTAGATACAAGATACATTAAGTATTGGACACACGAGTTTGATTCTGACATGTTTACATATATGTTTTTTTTTTTTTTTATTTTACGCCATGTGCTTTGTCTACTTAATCGATAGTTTACAGGGTGTTGCTGCTTCTGGTCGTACGTGCTAATAAACGCAACAGATACAAATGTATCTTAAAGTCATTACACACATTTTTTTCGTTGTGCCTTGAATATGGCTTGAACTCAACGCCCAGACTCTGTTCAGTTCCAAGTGTTCACCATACTGCTATTGTTTAGAGAGAAAAAAAAAACTTGATATCTATTGAAAGATACGCGTTTATTTATTTATTTCTATTTATTTTTACAGTTTTTGAGATTTAAAGATTAGCTTTTGTTTAGGTTTTTAAGAACAACAAGCAGTTGCGACCTTCGACATCATCACAGAGCACACAGTTTAAGCCATGAACCCACAATAAAAATAAAAATAAAATAGATTCACAAAAAATAAAAAACGAACATTAATTATGATGCTGGACCATAAATTAATTTGAAATTAAACAACAGTTTGAGAGCAGCATTTGCAAAAATCCTGAGGCAAAAAACCTAAGAGAAAAAATAGAATAAATAAACCAGAAAAAATAAACAAAAATAAAAGCAGAAATCTGAGAAAAGTGGCAAACGTAACGTCTGAAATTGTGAGCATGTTCCCAAAAAGCGATTTCGTCAAAAAGATTAATAAGCAAACTACGACGTGTTTGGCATATACAATTGTAAGACCCCAAATGCTGCTTTTGGCCATATCTCTTAACGGAAATGTAAGACACGGCGGCAACTCGTTAACACACACAGACACAGTGATTGTGAAAAGTAAATGCCACACCAAATGTGTAGCAAATAGAAGGGCAAAAACAATGCAATATAATATAATGTATATTAATAGTAATGATTGTTGCAATATTGGTTGTTATAGACTGTGATATACTCTGTTTACAGTCTGTTTTGTTTTTTGTAATTATTTTTTTATTTTTTATAATAGTTGATGTCTATTATGCTATTATGTTGTTTCATGAAATTCTTAATATATAAAAATAATAATTGAATTAATTCAATCTTAAATAATACAATTTTTAATATGAAGAGCAGTATATTCAAATATTACACCTACACAATATACCCGTTTTACGTTAATGAACAGCATATTTAAAATCATTTTGGTTTCATTTATAATTAGAAACGTTGCAAGCCATACAAATGAGATGCAAGCAAATTTTTTGTGGTCAATCGGTTTTGTTTATTTTATTTATTTTGGTCAGAATGTTCATTGAGAACGCATTATGCATATATTTTATAAGATTTATATTTGAAAATGATTTATGAATTTGGCAACTGAATTGGTTTTTCAATTCTCATACTCACTTCTTTGTTTGGTCAGCTGCCTTATAATAATTCAAGCTTATTTTTGAAATATATATATGTCTATTGCATAATTCTCATGCATTTGAATTGGTTTGCGGGGTATTTATTTAAATAAAAAATGTATTAAAAGACATAATTCAATCAACGAATAAGCATTTAAATGGTGAGCACTTCCTGACTTTGTTTTTTAAGTTTCATTGATAAATAAAAGACAGCTTAGTCGTATTTTTTATTTTAATTTATTTAGATTTCTTATAATTTATTGTATACTATATTTGATATAAGTTTAGGTTTTAATATACATCTTATAAAATTTAAAATCAAAAGAATAAAATATTTTAGTCAAATATTTTTTTCCCAGTTTAGTTAACAAATAATAATAATAAATTGAATCAAATGTCCAGAAAGATATTTAAATAAGTAAAATATGATTTCCCAGCAATAACTATTGTGCTCTTGAGAATGTTATAAATTGCTGATAAATAATTTGTCTAATTAATTAATAATTGTAAAGAAAATTCTGAAGTTGTAGTTTTCTAGTTCATTATAAATTGTAAATCAATTAAAATATGGTTCATAAAATAACAAAGATGTTAATCAACTGCAAATTATGTGCATTATTAGCCTGTGTTTCAATATAAAACTAAAAAAATCACGGAACAAACTACAGACAGTTATAACTACTGAAATAAATCCACAGGGAACCAGTAATGCCGAGCTTATCAACAATTAAATCTATAGAAAGAGTACATAGTATATAATCACAGACAGTCTGAGCAGACATTCAGACACAATAGACAGAGCTCACATTTCATTGAACTCTAACCTAGTGAATGTTCCTGGCAGACGCGGCGTATGTGTAATGTGATTATTGTGCAGCCCATAACTGAGCACTCCTCTATATATATGGTATATATATAGACAAATTGATAGAGGGCTACATAGCTTGTTCTGCATTATATCAATATTTGCAGCTGATTGCATCTTGTGTGGCAACTTGTGTGCGATAATCGTAGCAGACACTCGTACACACTACATTTCTATAAGTTTGAGTATTAGTATAAGTACGAATACATATACACATAAACACATATGTGCTTGACGCCTTAATAGCCTCTATCAAAGCCGACAACAACCGTTATATATGTGTATATATATGTATATATCTTTATATATGTTTACAACTTGCCGCATTAATAAATAAATAAAAAGCTTCCCGCTGCGTTGGGTTTGCGTGCATTTTGCGTGATTCTTGTGATTTTGCTGGTCACAGCTTGTGATGAACACTAATCCCCCCTTCACCTTCACATGCTCCCCGACTTTTCCCCGCAACTTTTATTACCCTCTACCCAGCCCCTGACCCGCCCACTCTTAAGTTCATGGCGATACCCGCACAATTTCTATTGCATTATTTATCAGAACCATTGTTATTTATAGACCATCCATCGTTCATATTGTATACATGGTCATTGTTTTTATACTCTGTATATTATTCATAAAACGGGTAAATTGGGTTTTTAAATTAAATTATGTGATAGAAGGTAATAGGCGTCTATAAAGTAGGTATATTGCGGTCATAATTTCCAGAAGGTAAAGAAAACTAGAATAGATTCGTATTTCCTAACTAAAAATCAAAGTACGGTAATTTAAACATTGTTAAATATTTTTCAATGAATTCCAGAAACTAAAGCAGCTATTATTTGTAGATTCTTATATATATTTCCCCTTATAAAAAATAGTGCACATAATTTTTATCAGATCTGTTTATAGAGTAATTTCTAGTCAATCAGTTGTAACTACAAATTTCTTGTTTTTTATTTTGATTGTGCGCTTTCAATGCATTCATCTGCATACAACACGTTGGGTTTACTATCGCATTTATTTTTGATAGGCCTCCTCCCTCCCTAGCTCCTCAATGCCCCCTATATCAAAAACATTCCCATTCTACGACTTTGACTTTGAGTTCTGTTTACATTATCGATTGGCTTGACGTTGCCATCGAGCTCAAGAACTTTGACTTTGATAAAATGCTGCAGTGTTCTTGATAAGTTTTGTAAATAGTGCACTATATCATTGTTCTTGATCTTTCATGTATGGGGAAATTGAAATGTGTTTTTTTCTTAGATAAGCATAAACAGCATTTCTTAGAATATTTATTTGTTTTTTAGCTTTCTTGAGCTTTGATCAGTGATAAACATTTTTTTTTTTGTGCTTGACAGTGGAATAGAGATTGATCTTCTAAAGTTTTCATTAGTCAAACAAAACAAACTCTAACAGGAAAGATAAAAAATAACTATCTGCATTCAGAAGAAAATTTCGAGAAGAGGAGCCGAGATAAATAACCTGAATGAATGCAAAATGAATTAAATATTAAAACAAATGAAATAATTCTTCAAGCATAATTTATAGAAATTTGCAATGAAAACTGTTTTTAAAACATTTTTATATTTTTAGAACTATTTATTTCAATGTCTTGAATCTATTTATTTCAATGCCAAATTTGAAAGATTCGTTAAATTTTCTATACTAATTATAGTATTATTTTTATATATTTTTATAAACATATTTTTTACGAAGCAATTTAGCAAAGTATAAGCATATATTTTGAATTAAAAAAATATAATAATTATCATACAAATTATGCTTAAATCACTTAAAGATTTATCTACACACATCTTTCAACCATAATTTATTCTGTCAGCTGTTTAGCAAAAACAATAAATTTATTCTTGTTTTCTCAACTTAGTAGAAGATGCCAAAATTTTCTCATAACAAAATATATTGGCCAATCTATGGCTCAATGACTAAACTTATCTATTTATAAACTAGGCAATTTTGCTCTCACCACTCGCAATACTAAATGTCACACACAATGGTAATATAAGTATATATATATATACTAACTATACCACGAAACTCTCACATACTTGTTTATACCTACAATATATTGAATTGTGTTATATTCTCATGCCCCATGACGCAATCTCGCACATTGCGCAAACAACAATAAAAAATTGCCTGGAAAAACATTTTGTATTTGGGGAATTTTTATATTTCTTAGCAAAGTTTTCTTTTTTTTTTTGTTTTGCCGGCAAAAATACTTAGAACTTGAAAATGCTCAAACATTTTGTTAAGCTAAAGGCTGGAAAAACTTTTTGGCTAACAAAATTATATAACTTTGGCATGACAATGCTTATATTTGTTTGTATTTGTTTTTGTTGTTGTTGGCCATTGGCCAGTTAGCATTTGAATATGACTCCATTAGTTTTAGCCATACCGCTTATTTTGGCTAAGGTCAACAAACTCTTTGAAGCGGGCTCTGTCGCAAATTGGCCTGGCTACTTGACACCACACACACACACACACAGATCGTGTATCTCGTAGGTGTTTTTTACTTGTAATTATTTATCCATAAGCTTCAGTTGGGTTTTATTTTATTTTATTTTTTTTTTGTTAGCCCGCAGCGTAACCTCATTTAATTTAATTTTTTTTTTCTTTTTTTTGCCTTTTTTTGGGCAAATAATTTATTAAAACTAAGGTGGGGGGCTGGCTGAAGGTACGCAGCAAAATGAATAAACAATAAGGCAAATTAACTTTTGAATACAACAAGCAGATTTCGGTTTTACAACGTTCTTCAAAACAAATTCAGAAATCCAAGACGCAGCTCAATTGAGTCACGATTAAATTTCAACTTTTTGTTAATTTTTTTTTTCAATTTGAGAGTATGCTACTACTACAATATATTGTTTATTTGCTGATTGTGGAAATTATTTCTGTTGAATTTTGCTATATTTTCTCTGAAGTGAGGAATTTAATTAAGTTTATTGCACTGCAGCTTGTGTTTTATACTGTGTTTTTTTAAAGGAAATTTGAGATATATAAATGTTGTGTAATGTTCCATTGACTTTTGATTTAATTAAATTTTTTGAAATTAGAGCAATGAAAATTGGATAAAAACATTTGTATATTTTTGCAGCAGCTACTATTAGGATGATAGCAAAGGCACATATCATCCAAACTCTTAAATATTGATTTTCCAAATAGTTTGGTAATCTAGCTTCCTTAAATTGGTATAAAAAATAAATTGAACAGAGTTTTAGTGTGGGCTGAAAAAAATATCTAATAGATGCCGGAAATGCGGGCTTGAGTAATTTAATTCAACTGATATTATCTCTAAAAATATCCCACTAGAAAAGTCACTAAATGATTCAGAAAATGTTTTATGTAAACTATTTTTAATAGGGGTTTACTTTTGGATGTTTGTATAGAAATATATTATGTCCTAGTTATTAAAATTTAATTTAAATATGATGATAAAAATTAATTATTTTTTATTTCTTTCTAATATTTAAAATCAATATTGTACGAGAATTTTTATATATATTTCAATAAAAGTTATAATATTATTTAAACAAATTTTGGCTTTCAAAAATGGAATATGAAAATAATTCGAAAATATATAAAATATAATTATTTTTGAAAAGTATAAAATAAAACAGATATTATTAATAATAAAGATTTTAATGATAAGCCATAAAAACTATTAGGAAATAAAAAAGTTAAATTGCTAATTTATACAATTTGTATTTATAAAATTAACTTAATTTATACACAATTACGAGCAATCAGTGATGTAGTATATTTAAAAAATAAAGTTGATTGCAAGTTTTGCATAAAGTTAAAATGTATCTATAGCTACTAAATTGACAATCATTCTCAATTGGAGTATCTGAACTGGGCGCAGTACGTTGACATCAAGTATCTGTATCTGTATCTGTCAGTTGTCGTCTATTTATTAAGGCCTGATTTTGATTAATAGATTGCTGTTGTCTGCCCGTTTATTGTTAAGATTTTTTCTAATTTTTTTTATTCAAATATATATACATATATATATATATTTTTTTAAAGGCTATTGCTTAATTTAAATCTATTCAAGTTATATTTGCGAAAAGCCGCCAATCCACACAAATGAGCAAATATCTGCGCCTAAGAATTAGCATACCATTTAAAGTTATAGATAAGTTAGATAATAGGGCGCGATGAACTGGGGAAACAAACAACGTCAATCAATCATGATTGAGGTGTATACAATATGCATATAAACACAAAAAAAAATATATAAAGAACAAAAAATCAATTGCTATTGAATATGTTCAATTTGCCAAAACAAAACTTTTTTTCTCCCTTTTTTTTGCGTTGTTAGAAATGAATATTATATTGATATTTATGAATATTTATGGAAAATTTTTATAGCCTCAGATTGCGGAGGTTATCAACTATGTTTTTATTTTGTCTGAATAACGTATGTAATGTTTATTTAAATCAAAAAGAAATCAATATACATATATATTATTTATTGTAATCTTATATGCCTGATAAGTTGATGTTTGCATAATGCAGCTCATAAGCTTTTTAAATATACTTGAAATACCAAATATTGTAAGTATTCTCAGTTTCCAGTGAAAACTTGCTTAGGCTATAAATTTCTCAGGTTTCGTGGCTATTTAAATTCTCAGATATTTGTTTGGTTTAAAGGCCTTGGCCAATGCCGATGCCGCCGCCAATCATAAAACATTTGCATACACAAAGCTAGATATTTGTTTGCTTTATTTGTAGGCCTCCAACATTTGTGAGTCTCGTTTTTTTTAGCATAGCCGCGTCACATTTCACTTTTCTATAATAATAAAACAACAACAAAAACAACAAAGCACCCCTGTGAAAATTTAAAATCTTGTATGAATGAATTTTAAATTTTAAATCAAGAGAGAAGAGATAAATGCGGTGTGTGGAAGTTTTAATACCCTGGCAGAGAAATGCTATTAAAATAAATACTAAGACAACTAAACAATATAAAGAAACTAAACAATGTAAGAAATTTTAAATTTAGATAAATTATTTCTATGACAGTTTATGATATAGTAGTGCAATTTTGATACAATGTAGCCAAGCTTTGTTTAGTATAATAAAATGAGAAATGGGTTGAGTTAGCCTGAGATATATGTGAAAAGATAATAATTCATTTTTTGAACTGGTAGCTATATGATATAGTGTTTCTATTTTTATTTTTATTCTAAATTTAGACCTTTCAAGCTTTATTGAGATTTAGACTTTTTAAATTGATAATTTGCAAGGGTATACAAAATCAATGTGCTACTTGAACTCAGCCCGGTAACTAGTCTCTGTCTACATCTCTAAGTTTAACTCTTTCTCTGTCTCTTTCTCTGTTTCTCTGTCTCAATATCAGTCGCCATATGTGCTCTAACTGGTTTTAACGCATTTCATTTCAATATGGGTTAATGCCACGCTCAGTTTGGCTTTGTGTTCCATTGCCTTTTTGACTTAATGAACTCATTTTCAATGCCTTATCATATTTTATTCCTCTACACCTCTATACGATATACATCTTTATGGATGTATTCTCTCTGTCTTTGCCCTCGCTCTTTTTTTCCTATTTGCATTTCTTTTGTATACACTTAATTTTGTTTATGTAAATGTTTTGGTTTTTTTTTTTGTCTGGGATTTCTTTTTTTTCTTCTTATACCGGTAGTAAAAGCCTTAGTATCGATTCTATATATTTAATTCTGTGTCATGCGATTAAATTTCAATCGTAATAAATGCTACAAAAACGCAAAACGCAGTCTGCAGTCATTAGCCCAAATTTTAGACAGTGCGCAGCAAATAAAAACAGAATTCACATAAAATCCATAAAGCCGCATAAATGTTGAAATGATGGGAAAAGTTTTCGTCGCAAAAAAAAGCAAAAATGTTTGGCAGATATTCAAAAAGCACTTGGTACACGGTATTAGAGGGCACAGAGACGGAAATTGGAATCGAAATTGTTAGCTGCTCCGATTTCCGCAAATCTGATTGTATATTCGTTTTAAAAGTTTTTCTATCAGCCAAACAGCTTAAAGAGAAAACAAAATATTTTGTTTTATTCAATATGTAGATACATAATTCAGTCTCAAACCTGATTAAAATACACTTTAAATTAAAATATTTCAGAAATTTTTCAGACTTAGTTGTATTTACTCAAAATATTTACGTTCTCTTTTTAAAACGATTCCACCAAAGTTTTAAATGCTTTTTATAAACGATTAAACTACATATCGATTTGTAGATCTTTTGCTAGAGCATATCATAAAATCAAGCATTCATATTTTGTGTATTTTCTTAATGAACTATTTTTATTTTAAAGACCAAACACCATAAATGCATAAAACCATTAATATACACGTATAATTAAGCGTCTCTGGTAATTTCCTTGAAATTAGCATACAATATTTGCACCAAGCCTTAAAAAACTAGGCGCCTGACCAAAAAAAATAAAGTCAGAAAAAATCTTAAGAAATCAAAGTGACCAAATTCAAACCAAAGTCATAAAAGGTCTTAACGGCAATTGCGCCACTTCTCGAGATTATGGCATGTGATTTGCATGTTACCATAAAAGGGCAACTGGGGGGGCACTTACATACACATATACAGTATGCCATAAAAGATGTCTGCCACACTTCAGGGCGCCCCCCAGCGTTCAGATTTGGCAATGCTTAAAAATCAATTAAATGGAAGCTGGCATTACAAATTTGTTTTTTTTTTTTTTTTTGCGCTGCGTAGTAACTGGATTTGCTCGAAGCTGCTTTTGTTTTTAACTTTTCAACTTTTTCGGATATTGCTCTGCATTATATTGTTCACATTTTTTTTTTAATTTGTTTCTTCTTCTTAAATATGATGGCTCATCAAATTTGCGTTTGTTAATTGGCCCCTTGTGTTGTTTTTTTTTTGTTTTTGTTCGCTTGTCTTTTTTGACAAAGTAAAACAAAATTTGATTAGCCAGAACTGATTGAATATGAAAGGTACTTATATACACTCTGACAAAGGGTATTAAAATTGAGTCCCAACTGATGTAAAGCATTAAAAGAGAACATTAAGTATATAAGTACATATATGTGCTAAGTCCTTGTCGTTCTCATGTCACTCAAGTTAGAATGTTGATATAACTTGATGCAAAAGTTGGTTTTTGTTCTGTTGATATACTGGGGTGTGCATCGGGCAATACACCATTTAACTGTAATTTAAAAAAAAAGATTTGTAAGATATTAGTTTAATTGTGTTAAAACTTTTATTAATTTCGGTATAGCTAATAGTTTCATAGGAAAAATATAAAAGTTAGTTCTATGACAAACACATAACACTTTAATTTTTAATAGATATTTATGTTAAATTCTAAGAATATTTTTTAGTTCTAGTTAATGGGAAATTATAAACCTTTTAAGTAGTTTTTTATTAAATTATAATATCTGGCAGGGTATTTAATTTTCATAATACTAAAGATATCTGGTTTTTTTTATTTTTTTACCTGAGTCATTTATGTATCTAACTGATAAAATTTACGGATTGTAACAGACTATACCATAAATTTATGAATCTGGCAAAGTGTGGGAATCACGGACAGCTGTGCAACAGGGTTTTTTTTTGATTACGATAATATAGTCAATGTTATAGATAAAAATATAGAAATATCAAAATCAAACAAAATAAATACAGTAATTATAAAGTTTATGCTCTCTATTTATAACTTTATTACATTATAAGGAAGTATTGTAAGTATATAAAATATTTAGTCATTTAAAAGGTCACTCATTTTTATGTCATTCAATTTTCAATTTCTGTTCTTTATTTTCTCATAAATAAACTGCCAAAATTTAGAATGTTAACTAACATAGCTTTGCTCGCATTTGGCTCATTTTCCCATGAAATTAATTTAGATTTTTATTCAAAATTTGACATTTTGACATGGCAAAAAAAAATAAAATATCCAGCATTTGCAAGAATTTATTTATACAATATTTTTTTTTTTTTATGTAGCCAATTTATGCTGTGACATTTGCAGCTCCCACCCAAAAAAAAAAAACAAAAATATGGGAATATGAAACATATGACACAATTCACCCATATTTTGTGACCTCAATAAAAGGAAAAACATGAAAAACAAACGCCAAAAATGTCAATGGCAACAGGGACATCACGAACCTGACACCATCATAAATATAAACCCCTAAAATTCATATTGCAGCCCACGCAAAAACTGGCAAAAATTGAATTTTCCTTTCTAAATTAAATTAAATTGCAAACAGTTCAAAAATGTAAATTTCTGGCCAAAAACTGCATACAGTTTGTAGGCCATGTGGCAAGCAAAATATTTTGTCAGTACTTGCCAAACACACACAGACACGCACAACAAAAATGCGCCAAGATTTCCGCATCTAAAAAAAAAATAAAATTATGTTCCAACCATTAACTAAAAATAACAATGGTGTTGAGTTTTGCTGAGTTATACGCTATACTATGCGTCGTTCACTTTTTCCCACTGTATTGCTATCTTTTTCACACCATTCAATTCGGCGGCAGTGTTGTGTGTTGGTTTTATATACTTTTTTTTTTGTTTTTTTTTTGTTTGTCTGGCGAAATCTGATACCAGATTTACTTAAGAGTCATAAGCAATTATGAAACTGACGTTTAACTTGTCACTCGCATGTCAAGAACTGGACAGATATAGAGAATGTGAGCTTGCTCCCAAGAGTTTGTTATAGAGATGGTAGTGTGTTTTTTTTTTTAAGGCGATAGATATACGAGCTGACCAATAAATACCTTACAATATGAACAAGTTTTATTATATTAAATTTATAATATAAAATGTCTTTAAGACGATCGTTAAATAGGCGCCCGAGCAGGGACTGCGTTCAAATCGGAGACAGTATTTATTATTCAAAACTATATGTTTTACTATTTTTAAAAATTCTATATCGATTGATCTTCTCAATATATTTTTTATTTAAAAACTTAATTTTGTTATAGTAGTCATGAAATTAATTTTAATAAGTTTTTTGCAATCTTTACAAACCCGAAGATTCGCTAGATATTAGCAATTTAATATAGTTTTTTAGTTTCTAAATTTTATTTTTTTTTTACTTTTTATTATACTTTTCTATAAATATCGTATTGCCTAATATTTATGTCACTTAATAAAACACGATATTTGCCCAGCTCTAATTCGAAATATGAGACAGAGGTGAATAAGGCCTTTTGGGGTAAATGTTTATTGGCCAAAATAGGTTGGCATGGGTTATTTTGTTTGTATATTTCAGTTTTTTTTTTTGGGTGTGTATGTGCGTGTATTTAATACCGGAAATTGCCTTACATCAAGCCTAATTGTGCAGATCCGTTGGCCTAGTGGGATATTATTATTTGTTGATAGTCTGTGAACATGATATGATAGGATTTATCAGATTTTCTCAGGCCCTGGAACTGATTTATGCTATGTTCGTGCCTCATAGTTCAAAACGTCGCTTAACTTTGGCCATAATTGTGGGAGCTTGGAAAATGCTTTGCATAGCAAAGTTATCTAAGGAATTTTCGCTTTTTCCCAAACTCAACAAAAAAAGAAAACACTTGAGAGGCATTTGACTTCGTTTTTCATTTGATTACAATGGACTAACTGAAGGTAAAAAAGAAATAATAATAAAATGCATACGAGTACTTGGTATGTTGCAGCTACGTTGCTGCTGCTGCTGCTTCTGCCACAACCTTTTATTATTATGTATTATGGCTTGCCACATCTAACGTTGTGGCAACAACAATTTTGCATAAATATGATGTTGAAATACTGCAAAAAAAAAAAAAAAATTACATGCAACACGTTGCATGCACAACTATTGCAAAGGTAACTACGTAAAATTGTAACAACATTGTAACTGTCGACAGTTGCCACAGTTTTCCCACTACACCTACCAGCACACCTAACCCCCTCCCACCCCTAATTTGTGCAACGTTGCGGAAACTTCCGGGATGAGGCACATACAAATTTTCACATGTGTTAGCCTCAAGTGCCTGTGGCCAATTCAATTTTAGCCCCGTGCTTTCCTTCCTCTTATTGTTGCTGTTTTTGTTGCTGTTGTTGTTCCCGTTCTCGCTGGCTAATTCGTTGTGGCAAGGAAATGTGACTAGCCTCAAATTATAGACCCCCACATGCCAATGTGATGCCAATTTGAACAGCAAAAGCACATTTCAAATGCAGCACGATTCAATTAACTTCACTTCTGACCAATTTCTATGTTGATCGGAGGCTACCTCTGATACATCCAATTACAAATTAAAATTGACTTTTACCAGAAAACAAAAAAAAGATATAACAGTTATCACTAGAGTGACAATTGTAGAATACCCTTTACAATATAAATAAATTTTTTCTCAAAAAAAAAAATTAACTTTTAAACTGTTCTTTCCATTTTGATTAAATTGTAGAATCATACAAATATACAATTACTGAGTTATGTGCACATATAAGAAAAATATAATTCAAGTATAAAAAAGATGCTTAGATAATAAACTAGACTTTGTATTTAAATAATATATTTCAAAAAAATTAAATACATTTATTTATTTTCTAAAAAGCTAAAAGCTCAGTGCACACACAAATTTACATTAAATTTTCCTATGATAAACTTTTGGTTTAGGAAACTTTCAACTTTTTGATGTTGACAAATTCTTTGTTGAATATTTAAAACACGCTTATGCATTAATAAAATGTGGTCCATACTGAATATATACTAGATTTTAATTATAAATGATTTGACATACTTTTGGACTGCAAAACAACAAGTTTAAAAGTTTTTTGAGTGCACTCATTTATCTTCATCAAAGTGCTGTAAATATTTTCTGTCAAGTATTATGGTCAGTATATATAAGTAAAAAATTGTTAATACATAGTATACAGAAGTCCACAACTGTAGACAGTAAATAGGTATAGATACATTGATGTATATATATGTGTACACTCTTTCTAATTAGCTGATAATTTATATATAAGAGTTCAAATACATATCTGATATTTTGAGTGAGTTTATCCCCGTCAAAAAGGTCAAATGTCATTTGGCCAAAAAATAAAAACAAACATACAAATCAGAGTAGCGTAATCATTACATGCATTATACATTAATTTAATTAACTGTGAAACTTGCTGACTCTTGGCCTAAACCGTAGATAAGTTGGCAATTTGGCCGTCGAATGACATGTTAGTAATTATTTCCTTTGCTCAGTTTGCATGTCTAAATAATAATAAAAATAAAAATCTGCCACTTAGATAAAAACAGAGAACACAGCTTTGGTAACAAAAAGCCCATTATAAACCAACAAACAGCATGAATCAGAGCCTCAGTTTATGGCCCAAAGAAGCTACTCTTACTCTTTCCCCTCCCAGCCCGAATGTAGGCCTTCTCTGGTTGGCATTTGGGTGAGTCATGGGCACAGGAATTTGAAAATGTCTTTGAGGCCAAATGGGGGCATTAATAACTTAAATTCCAATTGAGGTTTCCCATATGGTCACAAAGTTACCACCATATGACGCATGTGGAAAGTTTTGATGCTCAATTACATAATATTTAATTAAATTCAATTATATAGAAAATGCCATTAATTTGTACTGTTTTTTCAAAAACCAATTTCTGACTCTGCTTACAATTACAGTTACGCCAATTAATTGTGGATACAGCCCCCGGACACAACAGTTGCAAGTTCAATAAACGTTGCAGTGTTAATTAATACTTAAATAAATAATCAACAACCCCAGCAGCAATTGCAACTTGGAATATGCAGTGTGGATTGGAGCAAATGAACGATTGCGAGAGATCGCCAAATCGAACAAATCTCCGCGTCAACTTCAATGAGAAGGGGGCAGAGGTTAAGGAGCGTCGCGAAAAGTTCCTCACAGCCAAATACGGATCACATCAGATGAGTTTGATCAGGAAGCGACTGGCCGTCGAAATGTGGCTATACGATGAACTGCAGAAGCTCTTTGATCCGCCGGTAAGTGACAAATCAACTCTGACAAAGACAAGATACTTGCAGCTGCTCTGTTTATAAACAGCAGTAGAGTATGTTGGTTTTGTATTAGATTCAATTGTTTTGTATTTTAAAAAAATCATTCAAATAATTTTTGTGTCGGTTTTCATCTCCTTGCACTACTTTCCGTATATTCAACTCGATTTAATTAGTTTTCATTCGATTTAATTATAATAATAGAATATAAAATAATTCTATAATTATAGAAATAGTCCTCTTTAATACATATATTTAAGAACTCGCTGAAATAAAAAAAATATATTCTCATTTCGATACCACATCGGAAATGAACAAAGAATTTTCAGTAGTCTTATATCTGTCCTAACTTCAAAGCTAGCGTTAAATATGCATATTAAATATATTCTTGGAATAGAGTATATATCTGTCGAAAGCTTCCATCTTCCTACACATTTGTAACTTCTCCTTTATTTAACTTGTTTTTTTATTTTTTAAAAATCTGTTGCAGAGCGAGGCCATCGATGTGGACATTGATGAAATTTTAGACATGGACACAGACGACATAAGAAGATCTCATCTTATTGTAAGTTGCGCTTTTTCAAAGCCATACATTGAAATTAAATTTTAATAATAATAATAATAAATTCTGTTTTATTTCTATCAGAGATTACTGTCAGTGTGCAAGCGCCCGCAATCGGACATATCGAAATTCATTAGCGATCTTTTGGATCGTGCAAAAACGCTGTAAATCGCTGGTTCTTAACAAAACAAAAAAAGAAAAACAAAAATCATTAAATATATACAAAAAATATACATATACATAATAATATGCAAGCGAAATACAATTAATTTTTAAGTTTAGCTGCTTTAAGATCCACACAAGAACAAAGAATAAAACCTACAATTTAATTCTAATTTTCTATGAATTTCTAATTAGTTTTTTTTCTATTTGCGTTGCTAAATTTTATAGTTAAGTCTTAATTTAAATGCTTAAAAGAACACACCGATTAAATACATCGTTAGCCATAAGAAAATTTCAAATCATAACTTCATCAATTTTGTGATGATAAGTATTCCATAAAAAATTAAAAAACATATATATTCATATATGTGTATATACATACTTACATGTATATATAATAAAATGGCCTGAAAAACTAAAATAAAATTGTTTAGCTATATTATGCAAAATGAGTTTTTCGAAAGATGTGTAGTTAAAATTAAATATATAAAAAAAAAGTGAAAAGGTTAAAAATAATTTATAAAATAAACACTCTGGTTGTTGCAAATGATTTTTTGCATGTGTGTGCTTAATTGTATTTATTTTTAAACAAATCATTATAAATTCTATCATAAGAACTAAATATATGTTCTCATCATGTGCTTAAATATTGTAGCTACACCTATCAATGATTTGAATAATAATAAAAAAAAAAAAACACTTACAAATTGTGTACAACATATTTAAAGGAAATGTTTTATGTAAAGTAAATTGATTACGAAAACAAAGAAGAAAGCTCAGGTTCACTGCCAAAACGTGGAGTAAGAATGATGCGTATAAAAACCGATAAATACATAAAAGTTAAAAAAAAACAATAACTGAAATGGATTATAAAAACCTAAACAAAACATGTAAGCCTGGCAATAAAAGAAATTAAATTTAAAAATAAATTAATAGTTATAATTATTGTATTTTTTTCTTTTTTGTGTTTATTGTATCAAAGGAACTTTTTCTAGATGTTCCACAGAGCCGACAGTTGCAATATTACAGTACATACACAATTATTGAAAGCACAAAGAATTTCATAATTCATTATAACTAAATGTAAATAAAATGTCAAAAGACTAGACTCTTTCAAAAAAAAAAGAAAACTTAATACATCATAAAAGGCATATTTAAAAATAATATATCATAAAAAGAAAATTATTTGTAAATACCTCGATGAAGCATTCAAAATCTTCACTCCACGACATTCTTTGTAGTAGACATTAGTACATACTACTTTTCTAGCAATTGAAATCTAACATACAAGTATTTTAAATGTGCTCAATAATGCAAAAAAAAACAAGAAAGAAAGAAAGAAAAAATCAAACATTTTATAAATCCGTTTTTAGCACATTAATAACTGAATTTAAGTCTTTGATAGAAACGGATAATGGCACTCCTATATGGTAATCTTTACTCTGGTATGCTCTATTAATTATGCCCACACATAAGTAGAATTAATTAGTAGACTCTCTCAAGATGCTCTTTGCATAACAAACAGACAAATTTAATAAAACACACAAAATCATTTTAGGTGCTCATTTAGCCAAACACGCATACTTAATTAACAACAGAAAAATAAACATTATTATAGCTCGAAATTTAAACATTATACATTATACTTAATCATGCACTAAACTCTCATTTAACATTATTAAAAATTGAAATAAAAATATGGAAATGAATGAGATACACACACACACGCAATGGCATATAAAGAAAGCTGTATGGTATGCTGAAATTATTTATAAATGGCAAAAGTTTACAATAAAATTTATTTGCTTTAGACAAACTCCATTTGCTGTTTTATTTGTGGGAATGTATTTATAAAGAGCGCGTACCAGCATTTCTAATCGATAAGTATCGTTGTTGCGCGGAAATGAAGCGATATAAGACGAAGCAATATTAATCGATAGGAAAACTATCACATGGAGTAGGGAAATATATTTTCAATGTATCGATACTTGTACCATCTTTACTTGTTTATGTTTGTTTTGGCTTTGCAGCACGCGACTAAATGAGCTATAAAAACTATTACACCTGGAAATATCCAGATATACCAGAGAATGTAGTGTAAGTAAATACACAAACTTAACAATTAACCAAGCTTCAGCTCTACTTAACCAAACAGACCTCTGCTAAATGAGCTGAAGGACTCGCTGGTTATTGTTGGTGTCATTGGGCGCTCCAATTGTCCAGATGCCAACAAAATGAGCGCTTTTGGCATGAAACCGGACAAACCGCACCAGCCGGCTGATGGTCAAATACTGTGCTACTTTAAGCCCGGCACCAACACGCTGCTACTGCACTTTGAGACCCCCTATGATGAGGTTGTGATGGGCCAACAGCTGCTGAATCAAACGGCAGTTGACTTTGATAGATTCTACGAGCAGATGAAAAACCGCTTTGTGCGCATGATGCTGTTAGCGTTGCATGTTTGTCACATTTTAGTTTACGTAGAGACGGCGCAAATATTTGACACAACTTTGGCGACAATTTTCCAGCTGCTGAAATATGTGCGTGAACAACATTTATGTGAATTTCTGCCCCAATTCTTAAAAGAATCTACCGCAGGCAGTTTGCTTGGAGACCGAATGCGTCTCTGCACACCACGCATACTATTCCTTTTCGAGAACTATCCCAGGGATGAGGAGAAGACACGCGATTGCATATCCGCCTATGAATTCCAAATGGAAGACAAAATCTATGAACTTTTGCGCAAATATTATGTTGTAACTAACAGCGCTATCAATTCGCTCCTTGCGCTACCCAACAACAAGCAATTTGTCTTTTATAACACCAACGAGCAGCTGCGTCCCGATCACTTGCTACAACAAATTGCAGCACTGCAGCTGACCATGCACAAATCGGATGTCAAAGAAGAGGAGGAGGATATGGAAATTATTAATTTGGCTCCATTTGATGGCTTTGTCAAGCCATTTGGTGAGGCTTACAAATCGCGTGAGTCAGAAGAGGAGCTCTACAAGAAGAAGCACACAGTATGGCTTTTTCTGCAGCGACATGTACAGGATGCACTTCAGGGCTGCTTTGATGAAGGCTCCTTCAAACAGTCCTCACAAACAGCTCAATGTCAGCTGTATAACGCTCAGGATTGGCACAATTTCATGGCCATCATGTACAAACTGCTGATAAAGAATGTTCAAGATGTCAAATATGTAACCAGCAATATGGTTTATGTAAGTAGTACAGTAAATCAATATAATTTATTTTTTAATATGAAATGTTTGTAATTTCAACAGCAAACTTATCTGCGGAATTTTGATGATTGCCTCAACTATGAGAAAAAGTATGTGAATTCATTAACAAAGCAAAGTTAAACAATATTTTAAATATATTCTTTATCAGATTCTGGTCGCATCTATCTGAACAAGGCCTGGTGAAAGGTATCGCTAACTATGAACTTGCCGCGCCTAATATTTATAGCGCTTCCAAACATAAGCAGCTGCTTGAGGACGCCACGCTAGCATTTAAAGAAGAAGGACGCGGTCCCTATGCAGCGACAGCGTTAGCAAAGCTTAATGAGACTTGCCTCAAATATTGGCAGGATGGCAGGCAACAGTGCGATCAGCTTAGTCTGCGCAATCAGCCTTGTGTCCAGGCCAAGGATAAGCCGCATGAGAAACACAGTAACGCCGTTGTACACATTTCCAGTTGCAATTGCGGTCGCACACAGGGTAGACGCGACGATCCATTCACATTGCGACAGGCCAATTATGAGTATTACGAATACATGGCTGGCATGTGCAATTTGTGCATAAAAGTTAAAAAGTTTCCGTTTCCCGTGTTTACGCCCACAGTTAGTGATTATAGAGCGGCGGCTTTTGAAGCTGCCTTTCCGCTGCTGTTGATACAGTCATCCAAAAATTGCAATGAGCCGACAGCACAGACAGAGAAGTGTGATGTTGATATGAATACGGATGGTGAGCTTTATTCCCAGCCAATCATGGAAACCGAACAGCAGTCGTCACGGCAACAGCAGCAAACCCATAGCAATGGATGCTCGCAGCCCTTATCAATGTCATTTGCTTCCGATTTGGACATGTCCTTATTTGATAACCGCCTTAATCAGGAGGAGGAGGAAGTAAATTTACAGGAGGTCAGTACACAAATGTGCAGTTATTCAGATATGGACAGGCCCAGCAATAATAGTATCAGCAGTGGCAGCTTCAGTCTAAATACGATCAATGAACTGGTGCTGGAGCTTAAAGACCACGACAAACAGGAATCTGACAATGTCACAATCAAGGAGAATTCATCTGAAAGTCTAAACAATAGGTCAAAAGAGATAATCTCCACCACGGAATATCTACCCGGATTGGTGCACATTGGTAGTGGCTCTGAATTGCTGCCGCTCTTTCCCAGCTGGTCACTGGCCTGTGTGGGCCCCAGTTCCATATACAGTCACAATACGGGACTGCAGGAACATTTCCAAAGCGGTTTTCTATCGGGCGCCAACTTTTTGCTGCCCTGGGATGTCCAGGTGCGTCTCGTGCACAAGCAGGCGCAACAACAACATGCGCTGGGCAAAAAGACCCAACGCTATCGCAAGCAAGGTGATCGAATATCACTTAAGATTTTCATTGGCTTCGAGTACGAATGTTCACGAGGTCATCGCTTTATGATGTGCGGTCCGGATCGTATCTTACGCGGCGGTGCTGATATTGAACGCAACACCAGCACCAAAGTGGTTAACAGCAATATGCCATTATATTTTCCCTGTCCATGTCGCAGTGCACAAAACACTAATCTGGCGCAATTGATGCGTATTCATGTGGTCACGCCCAAAGCGCCAGTTAATGTTATTGTCGATCCAAAGGTGCGTGTGGGCAAGTTTACCTTCACATTGGGCTGCAACACATTGCCACGGCTTACCCAGAGCGCTTATTGGATTTTACGCTTGCCCTTTGTCTATCAGGGCGATAATGTAATAATTGCTCCACCGGATAAACTAGAGCCAGATGATGCAGTGGCTAGCGGTTGCCTATTGCCTGGCATGTTTGGCATTGCTGAAACAGAGACTGTCACTGCGAACGATCCTAATCATGTTCCTTCAATGACATTTACAAGACTTTGACATAATGATTATAAATATTAAATGTAAATATGGTTAATTAACAAAGTTGATTTGTTACCTTAATGATCTTCCAAATAATTATTCTTTAAAATTATTGTGTAATTCTGATTGTTATTAGAAGAGTTCATCAAGTGAAGCTTTAATCAATGAACTATCTGTATAAACATTAATAAATGCTCACAGTAACGTTTGCAGTATTTTTTAAATAGGGGGATAAATACAACTATATATATAGATGCAGTTCTAGTAAAAGATTGTCCCTTAGGTAAAGTAAGAAATAAAATTAGAAAATATTTATATCCACAGACAAATCCTTCGCAACTGCGTACACCGTCGTATTCTGGTTTATAAAATCTTTTCCACATTTCGTAAATCACATGTATAAATTAGGGTCCGAAAATAACAGTTATTGATAAAATTTTCAATTTAAAAAATTAGATACAAGTAGAAAGTTAATTTGTGTTTTAATTACACCAAATTGTTTATAATTTCATAGTCTTTGCGAATAATAACAAATAAAGTCTCGAATAATTGTTATCTATGACAGATAATTTGAAAGTTCTTCAATAACTCTTAAAAGAAACTTTTACGTTTATTCCTCATAACAGTTAGGGACCCCGATCTAAAAAGTATATACTTTTTTAAATTTCATAAATAATACACACAATTGTTTTTTTAAGGTAACGATTAATGTAATCTCTTAAAGGTCCACGCTAAAATAAGCGGAAATTTGAATAGGGAGAAAGTAGTATGTTCCACAGTTCATTATGCGGTTCATTTAAATAAATGGGCAGCATACAAGTAAGTAAGCTTAATACTAAAAATATAATACCATTAAAAGTGGTGCATTCGAATGGTGGTAAATGTGTTGTACCTACTTGGAGCTCTAACTGAGATTATCTTAGGATATACATATTGTATTTTTGATATGCGAAATGGTTTTTAGCAGCCATTGAAATTTTAAAGCTGTTTGTTGCAAGCTGCAAATTGGAGATTGAAAACTTAAAGTCTATATAGCATATATAGTTCATTAGAGCTCTGAGCGGCACTGTGACAAATGTGAGTTGAAATGATGATAATATTTAAATAACTTATGCAATAATAATAAGAACTATGGCCAAACAAATACAAAAAACAATGCTTATAAATGTTACTTAAGTTCATCGCGCATTACGTTTTCCATTTACACAACAATTCTACTTAACTTAATCAGAACGACATACAAAATTAATAATTTTTCGTTCTGATTACAGTTTGTAAAACAAATCAATCAAGTTTCATTTTTTTTTAAATTTGTGGAATTGATGTAAAATAGTGATGATGCCATCTATGAGTTTTTAGACATCCTCTGTATAGACTTCCTCTTCGGCAGCATAATCATCATTCTCAATAAAATCACCGCAGACTTCTTCTTCGCAGCCCACCTCCATGTCGGCAAAATCACCAGGCATATCATAATACATATCAGCATCTGTAACCAGTTGCTGTTCCTCCTCATCGTCAACCTCTTCGATGTCATCAGCATCATCCTCGTCGTCATCATCCTCATCATTAATATTGGCCATTTGCTGTGAATCATTTTGTTCTGTGGTTTCGTCCAAATGCTCCTCCTCATCTTCGTCTAGCTCATCCTCATCCAGTTCCTCTTCATCCTCGCCAGCTGAATCCATGGCTGGCAGCTGCTGTTGCTGTTGATTCATTTGCTGCAGCATGGATTGCACACGTTGCATATACGCCTGCTGTTGTGCCTGACGTTCAACGGCGCTGCATTTGCCCAATGTCATTGGCGCTGGCGGCAACGTTGCCTGTTTCATGTTGTCCAGTAAGGCCGTATGCTCTCGCGTCACATGCAACGCCAGCGCAGTGGCATCCGCATGCAATGCACCGCATACAATGCACACGAGCGTCTCCTTTGTCGGCGGATTGATGATTGATGAAGCTTCCATTGGTTGTTGCTCAGTTTTAACAGCAATGGCGTGCGCCTGTATATGCTTATTGAGATAGGCCTGTTGACTGTAGGCCTTGCCGCATATATGACAGGGAAATGGCTTTTCGCCGGCATGGATTTTCATGTGTACACTCAAGCTGGAGGCTTGAGTGAAGCATTTGTCGCACAGTTTGCATTGGAACGGCTTCTCGCCCGTATGTATGCGCATGTGTATATTGAGACTGCCGGATTGCGTAAACGAGCGATCACACAGAGAGCAGGTAAACGGTTTCTCACCCATATGACACTTCATATGCTGCACCAGCTCTGAACTGGCCCGAAAAGCCTGACGACAAATTGCACACTGATAAACCAGCTCTTGGGTATGCATACGCATATGCTCGTCCAGCAATGCCTCAGCCTTAAATTCACGCTCACATTCCGGACACACAAAGCTCTCCACCGGCGCCGAATGTGATTTTTGATGCAGCAACAGTGAACTGTAATTAATGAATCCTTTATCACACTGCAAACATTGATGAGGTTTGCGGACTGCATGGGAACGCATATGCACCATCAAACTGCTGGATTGGGTGAATGCCTTGGGGCAGAGTTCGCACTTATATGGCTTCTCGCCGCTGTGGATGCGTATGTGTGTATTGAGACTACCAATGTGCGTAAAAGTCTTCTGGCAAATGGAGCATTGAAATGGCTTATTTGAGATATGCGAGCGTACATGCTTGGACAGATCACCGGCATTGGGAAACGAGGCTTCGCAATGTGTGCACTGAAAGCACTTTTGGCCATTCGCACTGAGCTGAGCAACTGCAGCGGCCACGCTTTGACCGAGATCCGTGATCACATTTGCCTTGCTGCGCCGACCACGACGTCGCTTAATGGGCGCCGGTTCCAGGCTGAGTGTGGGCAGCTGTTGCTGCACTTGAGCTGGCACTGGTGTTATGCTCAACGTTGCCGGCGGCTGCAGCAATATTATGGAGGTGGATTCAAGCGGATCTGCGGTTTGTAGCTGATATTCGTTGGGTTGTGTGCCGGGCATTAAGCCGCGCATAGGCTGATGTGTTGATGTCACCTCAACATAGGCGCCATTTTCAAGACTCTGCTGGGTATTTGAGTTGCTGTTGGCGATGCCAACGCCGCCGCCGCCTCCGCTGCTGGTGTTGCTGCTGGAACTACTGCTGCTACTGTTGCTATTGCTGCTGCTGCTGCTGCTATCGCTATCATTATCGCTTTCAGCATCGCTAGCCTCCTCGGCATCGTCATCCGAATTGGAATCGCTGTCCTCATCGCTGCGCATTGGAGCCGTATCATTGGCAACTTCCAGTTCACAAACCGGCTCAAATATCCAGCTATAATCGGTGCTATCATCTTCATTCGACTGTTCCTGTTGGTGTTGCTGCTGTTGTTCCTGCTGTGAAGTCGATTCATTTGGATGCTTGCTATTCATGTGCTGATAAAGAGCCAATGGATGCACAAAATACTCGGCACAGCACATGCAATGAAATGTCAGATCTGGTGGCTCCGGCTTTGGTGGCGTCGGTGCCGGCGTCAGCAGTGGCTGGCATAGTATGGGTGTTATGGTCAGCGGTAAATGATGATACGAATTCTTTAGCTGCACGGCCATAATTGGTTTTTAAGGCTGAAAATGAAATATAAAATTCATTAGATAATTGCAGCCTGTATTTGTTGAGTTTTAAAATAAAAACTACGATTAAATTTAATTTTTATTTTTTTAAATTGAATTTTCCAATTTTATAAATCAAAAATAATTATTACATTTAGCTGTCACTTTATAGATTAATAAAAAATATTGGGAAATATTTGTATTTTCTAGTTTTGTTTTTTGAATTGAAGCAAGTTATTTTTCAATTTTTATTTTAAATATAATAATATAAATATAATTTTACTTCATTTTTTTTTGTAACTCGGATTTTTGAAACCAATTTGACAATTGATCACATCATATATAGAATTATATATATATGTACCTATATAAAAATATATATACTTAAAAGACCGCTAAGGGGGTCGAAAGATATTTTATTTAAATTACTAAAGAATTTGATTTTAATTTTCAAGCATGTTTTAAAATTAATTTTTGTATTCTAATTTGGAAATTTAATAAATTATTAATTTAATTCAATAATTTGTGTTTCTATGAACATAATATACATACTATCAAGTATATTTTTAGTATTAAGTATGTACAAGCATGTGTACCTACATAATTATTTGTGTAAGTATTTACATATTTATATGCATATACACACATAAGTATATACAAATGCTAGCATATACATATGTACATATGTTTGTGCATATGTAAGTATGTATGCGGGTAAAAATCAATTTCCGGTTCTTACCTTTTGTTGTGTGTTGTTATTGTTGTTGTGGTATTTAATATTTGTTTTATGTTTTAGTTGATTTATGTATTAACAATTGTTGCTAGCTGCCATTTTAAGTGAGTCTGTTTAATATATAAACTATATATGTGAATTATTTAACGCTTGCACTGCTGCACTATAGTAAAATTCAGGTTTACAAATTGTAAAACATTTATTTACACACAAAATGTTTGATTTGAGCGTCCAACAATTGTTTGGTTTGTGCTACTAAATTATTTAATTAATTTATTCACTGTCTTATAGACCAAAATGTTGCTGCTGGGCCTAGCCAGTTCACATAATAAAACCATTACATTACAACAAAAGTCTTTTAATTTGTTACAACAAAATAATAAAAACGACGCTTACTTTTTACTGAGCGGCACAAACACGATCAAACTAAGATGACAGTCAGATTTAGCCTATCGAAGTATGACATTCAGATATATTTTCGATGCCACGTACGCTGATCATGCAATATGCTTGATAAGCAAAATTTATTAAATATATTTGCAACATGATTGTAGAAAACAAAAATGCAATAACATCCTGACTTTCATTTAATTATAATACCTTGAGATGGTTAAACAAATACTACATTGTTTATTAAGCCGACTCTGCGCTACCTTCTTACTTTCTTTGCTTGGTAATATTTTTTTGATTGCATGCATTATTGACAAGCTGCGTATCACGCTTGTCCAGTGCTATAAAATAATCTAAAACCAGTGTTGAATAGTCTGAAAAAAAGAGTCCCGGCATTTTCAGTCGCGTGCAACAGAATTTAGTAAAATTAGTTAAAAAGTAAATATAATTGTTATACACACAATGGATAGCCCATTTCCGTCTAGACGCAGCGGCCTGTTGCGTCCGCCTCTCAATAGTTCCATAAACAATACAACACACAATTTATCCATAACGTTGCTGCCGGAGGAGCAGGAGATGTTGAGAAACACAAGCGGCGGATCTTTGAGACCCTTCAGTCGCTTACACAATCGTACAGGGCATATTAACGATGTGACCAGCATAAGCGGTGACACAACTCAAATGCTCGAAGATATTGATGCCGCGGATCACGGACGCGGCAAGACGGACATTTTATTTGCACATTTCTATGAGGTGCTACAATCGCATAGCAACGACAACGACACACTGGATGTGGTGCAGCAGCTGATACAGGCCTGCAGCCAAGTTGTGGAGCAATTGCAGCTGGAAATTGAGCGCGGCATGGGTGGCACCCAAGGCGGCAAAGAGCGTGAGGCGAGCGTCCATTGGTTAAAGCAAGAGATTAACACTTGGCACCTACTGCGCGCTCTCTACTATGATCGTTTGTTACTGCAGAACGATACGCCGGCAGACGATGAAATGCAGGATGTTAATATGCTCGGCGGCAGCGAAAAAGAGGTCAGTTATAATATATTTAAAAGTGTCATATAATATTTAAAAGTGTCATATAATATTTAAAAGTGGGGAGAGTGCTAAATTATTTAAATCCTATTAAAATCAATATATTTTGATTGTTACGACTGTAATATAACAATATCTTTCATGTTCACAGGTCATTCAGCAGTTGTACTCCATTAATGCCCAACTGCGTGAGTATCAAGTGGTTGTAGATTGGCTGGAGATGTGTTATGAGACACAGGACCAAGCGAATGCCTTGCATAGTCACGATCGCATGATGGCCTGGGAGAATACACTATTTCAGCTGGAGAATTTACAGGGTGCTGCCTTTGGACATGGTCATGAGATATGCAAACAATTGGATCCAGATGCGCCTGTGCGTGAACGTAAACCGCTGCATGCCCTCGACATGGAGGACAATATGCGTTTGGGGCGGGCTGTCTTTGCAGCCATACGCAAAGGGGACGTCGATGAGGCATTGAAGCTGTGCAAGCATTATGGCCAGATATGGCGTGCAGCTATTTTGGAGGGCTGGCGATTGCACGAAGATCCCAATTTTGAGCAACATGTTGGTGGTAATTCGCATGAAAGATTGCCCATTTCGGGTAATCCACGTCGTGATATTTGGAAGCGTTGTTCTTGGCTGTTGGCCGATTCTAAGAAATATGATGAATATACACGGGCCACAGCTGGTGTACTCTGTGGACATTTGGGTGCACTAAAATCCCTGCTGCATAACAATTGGCACGATCTGCTCTGGGCGTATGTCAAGGTGCAAATAGATATACGCGTTGAGAGCGAAATTAGAGGCTGTTGTGTGAAACGCTATCACCCAATGCCGGATGAGTATTGGAATGCTAAAATGACTCTTGAGCAGATCTTTGATGAGCTAAGCGTGGCCAAGGATATAGCTGTGCGTGATTATGCCCAGAGTCAACTGGGCGTCATACAACAGCATCTTATATTGGACAGCAGCACTGAGCTGTTGCAGCATGTGTGCCGCTGGCTGGACAAGAACACACAACTGCCCGCACATCAGCTACGCTTTTTGGCGCACATTGTACTATTTATGCGTCAGATTGGACGCTTCGAGCAGCAGCCACAGCAGCAACAACAGGCGGAACGCATTGTTGCGGCCTATGTGGAGGCGCTTATCAAGCGTGGCGAACCACAGCATATTGCCTATTATGCAGCCGGTTTGTCTAACAAACTGCAGGTCCAACTCTATACTAAGTTTCTAATGCAAATCGAGGAGAAGCGATCGCGTGAACTGGCATTGCAGGCGGCAATTCAGGCTGGTCTCGATGTAGAACAAATAACCCGGCATACTGTAGAAACCATACGACTGGATAATACTCCAATTAGCGCATTGGGTGAACCGCATACGGGTGAAATTTCAGCAGCAGACAAACGTAAAATTCAAGCATTGGATTATCTTACACACTTAGTCGAACAACGTGGCGAGCTTCTATGGCAGGCCAATGCCATGATGTGCCATTATTTGGCCAGCAATAAAATCGAATGTGTGCGTTCTGTATTTAGCATGGTGCCCAGCGATGTGATCAGCCAGTTGATTAATATTTATGGCTCAATAGACAATTTACCGCCACGTGAAGAGTGCAGCCTCCAGGAGTTTCTATGCTACAAAATATATTTGGCTGGGCTGGATAGCTTTAATGAATGGACACACCAACAACAGAGTCGTCCGCAGCCGCCGCAACAGAAATCAGACTATGCTCAGGACAACTTCACTGAACGCGCAAATGCGGTGCACAAGGAGCAAGCCTATCGCAGTGAACTAATACGATGGGAGCAAAAGGTCAAGGAGCAGTCAAAAAGTAAGTCCATTATTAGTTCAAAATAAAAAATATATATAAAGAAGTTAGTCTTAGCTAACATCTTGTCAGGTTAAAATATTGCTGATTGCGGCCAATGAAATTGTCCAACGGATCACAGATTTTATCCTAATTTCTTATTTATGATTCCTAAATTGAACTAAATTATTAAAAAACAATCTCAATCATATCATTTATACACCAGTGACCACTGATGCCCTGTTCAATGTGCTGCTGTTTCCGGATAAGGGTTGGCTCAATGATCCCTTTATTGCCAAGGAGCCGGAAAATGCGGCCCAGCTGCACTGGGATCATAGATTGTTGCAATTACAGAAACTGCGCTCCATATGCCTGCCAGAGATTGCACTACTGCTGCACGAGGTCATGGTAAAATCTGGCGACTATGCCGGCTGTGTGCGTTTGGCGGATGAAATTTCCGATGAACGTCGTCAACTTTATAAGGTGTATACCAAACACAAGCTGGCTGAACTGTTGTCCAAAATTGCAGATTCCTCGCTTTTGCTGCTCAACAACAAACTAGATCCTTGGGGATATCCCATCACGGCATAAAGAGAAACTTTACTTATATATTAATTAATTTAAGTAAACTGTGCGCATTTGCCATTTATTATATTTGTATGTAATTTTTAACATTTATTAAGGACTTTTATTGCTTACAAACCTAAGGCTTGGGGGGGAGAGCAGGGGTGGGTGGATTTTGGACGAGAATCTACAATTCATATATATATATATTTATTTATATATAAATCTAAGTGCTGGCTTCTGTCTTTGCCACTGGCTCCTCGCCATTGCTATGCTTCAGCAAATACGATGCTAGAAATTGTATCGGATCTGTGGGCCTTTCTCTTGCCACTGCCTGCAAGCCGTGTAGCAAAACGGGCGCAACTGTTTGGTCTAAATATTGGCGAGTTGGCAGGCCACTGGGATCGGTGCGTGTTGCTGCAGTTGGAGCACTTGGCTTCTTGGCCTGTGGCGGCGTTGGTTGTTGTGCATTGTTTGCTGATGCCACCGTTGCTGCTGTTGTGCCTGCATTGGCGCTGGAATTATTAATAGTTGCTGTTGTTGTGGCAGCGGCAACTGCTGTTCCCGCCGAACTTAATGTTGCTGATGGAGCTGCAATATTGCCGGCAGCAGCGTTGGCGCTAGAGTTAACTTCTTTAGCTGCATCGGTAGTGGGCTGCGGATTCGTTGGATTTGCTGGCGAATCGGCTTTGGCCTCCATTGTTTCAAGTAGTTGACAATTGAATAATTTAAGGAAATTTGTATTAGCGTCGAAGGAGGTGAATATTTGACTTGGTCATATGTTGAACAAATTGTGTATAATCAAATGGTCACACTTAACGCCGTCAGGATTTCAATACGGTCAGCCGATTAAAAATGTATTACAGCTAGTGATGAGAGGTGTATCACCTATTAGTGCAAATTATTTCAGCTTATTAGAAATACTTTTTTACACCGGGACGTTTTTACACTCAGGTTGGTACTTTTCCCCCCTAAAATATCAATATCAATTACGACAAATTCGTGCCACCAAAATATCGTATCATATTTTTCAAAATATCGTTATATCGAGATATCGATATAATAAAAACAATCGTTCTTGCCACTTGAGTTTTTATTTCCGCTAATTTCGCAGGGATATCCTAAAACCGTAATATTTCCTGTACACAAACAAAACATACAGCATGAGCGCTCGCAGTTTGCGCCAGCGTCCACAACGCAAAGTTGGCGAGACCATTGATGATAACGGTGGGCCAGATTGCGAGAAAAAGCGGAGAGGCAAGAAAAAAGGTTGCTATTATGGTAAAAATACCGCTTATGACGAGTATGGAAATATAAGATGGAGTGGATTAGATGTTTGTGACTGCCTAAACGAGAAATGCGATGGATGTTGGTTCGAGTGCCGCAATTGTGGCTCTACCCGGTGCGGTACACAGTGTCGTGTCAATCGGAAGTTCTTTTATGAAATCATTGAGTATGATGGCAAGGATCAAAAAATATCCAATAAACATATTCCCAACAAAGTTTAATCATAGAAATAAGTGTCAACTACCTCCAATAAGCAACGCATTACAAAAATTCAGTGAACGTCATTGCATCAAACTGATCATTAACCCGCTCGCCCAGGGCTTGCATGCACACCCGCCGATCGGCGGATTTAATTTAAGATGCCCGTCAGACTATATAGACTAGTATACGTAAGTTTAAAGATCACGTATTGTACTAAAAATGACAAGATAGATTAAGAATAAACAAATTGCAATAAAAAAATCAATTTATTTTTTTATAGTTTTAAGCAGTGCCATATATACACAGAGCCTTGATACAATTAATTGTATCATGCACAGAGCAGTCGCTTTCAGTCAAAAATGCCAAAGGCCTAAAAAAAATAGGTGGATAATTAACCGAAGCTATTTAAGTTAAATTATTTTCATACAAAAAAAAGTGAGTGCAAAAGCGCAAATTTTTTTTCCCGTGTAATCGCTATACCATGTTATCGCTATACGCAATAACCCTTGCCGGGTGTTTCCACTAGAACTTGTGCATTTGCGTTCTAGATGGGTGCCCAAAGGAAACTTGCAGTTAACACTTAGAATTAAAGAGAGTGGTAATCAACGGCTCATTTTGTTTTTTCGACCACAAGTTGTATATGCAGATTTATATATATGTGGGTCCGCTGCTCTGGGAACTGTCATCGGGTTTACTATGATGACACGTAAATATCGACTTACAAACGATATATTCGATAATTTTCATGGTCCGATATCATCCATCTCTAGCAGCGAGCAGCCCTCATACCAGGTGCTGGAAAATTTATAATTAATAAAAAAATTTATTTTTATTAGACAAAGTCCAATAAAAAGATGACAGAGCTGCTCATAGATCCCGATATTCGCGTTTGGGTATTTCTGCCCATCGTGCTCATCACATTTCTAGTTGGTATTGTGCGCCATTACGTATCCATTCTGATATCCACACAGAAGAAGGCAGAAATGACCCAAATAATGGACAGGTTGGTGCAATGTTCAATTAAAGATGTATTACTTATATATAATTTGTGATGTTGTGTGTTTGTTATTGCAGCCAGGCCATGATACGGGCTCGATTGCTACGCGAGAATGGCAAATATTTAAGTGCACAGTCATTCTCCATGCGAAAGAACTTCTTCAATAATGAGGAGTCGGGATATTTTAAGACCCAGAAACGTGCGCCGGTCGCCCAAAA
Source organism: Hirtodrosophila alboralis (assembly GCA_035043045.1). Classification (NCBI taxonomy): domain Eukaryota; kingdom Metazoa; phylum Arthropoda; class Insecta; order Diptera; family Drosophilidae; genus Hirtodrosophila; species Hirtodrosophila alboralis. The sequence continues at coordinate 654,807 of JAWNNH010000183.1, read as the reverse complement.
TTCATCGGCCATGCTAACGGATATGGTTAAAGGTAATTTCATAAATGTACTTCCCATGGTCGTTATTGGTGGATGGATCAATTGGATGTTCTCGGGTTTTGTGACCACCAAGGTACCATTTCCCCTTACGTTGCGCTTCAAGCCCATGCTGCAGCGAGGTGTGGAGCTAGCCTCACTTGATGCCGCCTGGGTATCATCGGCTTCATGGTATTTCCTAAACGTTTTTGGCTTGCGTTCCATTTATACTCTTGTGCTGGGCGAGAATAATCATGCGGACCAGACACAAGCGCAAGCAGATGCCATGACTGGAGCTGCCATGACAATGCCCCAGGATCCCAAGGCGGCATTTAAGGCCGAATGGGAGGCACTGGAGATTGCAGAATATCATAATGCGTTAAAGAATATTGATGTTGACATGATGAACATTGCCAATGCCGTCAGTGCATCCTAACTGCGCTCAAAGAGGTGCAAACTGGGTTGCCAAACAGGCGTGCGATTTTAAGGTTACCTATTAGCAAAATTTAGATGACGTAAATTAACAAAATATAAGAAATTTGTTTTGAGTCAAGAGTATTGCAATAAATGTACTATTATGTCTACAAATTGCAATTTCGCGTAATTTATTTAAATGGAAAATAGATTAATATAAATACTATAATGGCAGCTTTTAGTCTTTTTTGGTTGTAAGGCTAAAAGCAGGTGATGCTAAGTCCAAGTTTGGTAACAATAATAATTCATTTGAATTGAGATAAGCAATAAAAAAAGATGAATGATGTAGTGGTATATATAAAAATCAATCTCCGGTATGTCCTACATTTCTCTGCACTAACGTTGTCAATGCAACATCCTTTCAAAATGTTAGAATTATCAGTTTAAAGAATCTTTACTTTCCTATGTTTTCAGAATCATGCTTTGAATTCTGAAGAGCTCAGGGCATTTTGAACTATATAAATTGGAGACAATTAAATTTGATTTGATTTGTGGATTGAATTCACATGGTGAGAATAGTTTCAAAGATACTTCCGCTTGTTTTCATAACCAACATAAGTAAAACCTACGGTCAAACAGTAGCTCAAAGTTAAACAAATTAAGAAAATTTAGTAATGGAGTCAAGAATCTTGCCATGAACCAAAGAATATACAATCACATGATTCATATGATTATTCATATGATTGTATATTCTTTGCATGAACTAATATTGTCTACGACTTTTAATTTAGTTGTTACTCTACTTTCAGTATGTGCGCACAATTTTAAAAACAATAAACATGTAACAGATGAAAACAAACTAAAATCTTGGGAAGCTAACTTAATAATAAGCTTCCTCAGTGGCTTCAGTCTGGCCGGCTGGCTCTTCAGAAACAGCGGTGACAGACGGTGGTTCAGGTTCAGAGGCGCCCGGTTCCTGGGAGCCTGCTGCCTTTACATCTGCTTCGGCATTATCGAGCTCAGTTTCCTGAACCACAACTTCTTCAACTGGCTTAGCTGCTGCCGCACCTGGTTCGCCTCGTCCTGTATTTAGCGGCGATGGTGGACGCGCTGTGGGCGGTGCCTTAAATTGTTTCTCTTTCTTCAAATCCTTGGGCTTGCCCAGCAGCTTGTAATCATTGGGCAATTCTGCTTCCGTATAGAGTTTATCAGTGAAATAAATACGTCGTATGCGCACATTGGCATGCACCTGCACTGAAACTGTCTCCAAGTAATTGGAACCATAGGCGCGTCGTGTAAAATCGGCCAAATTGAATTGGATTTGATTCCAGCCAGGAGACATGCCCATTGGCATGGCTGTACAAAATGGTTTCACTGAGGTTTTGCTCTGGAAATTCGATACACGAAAACGGCGCATAAAACGTTGATCGTCCTGAATCTACAGATAGTCAAATAATCATAAATAAATTCTATCCTCAAAAATTGATCGAAAAAAAAACGAACCTTAACCTCAAAGCAAAAATATTTATGCATATTTTTAATGAGCAACACTAGAAAAGGCAATTTAATGCCTAGCTCTGCCTTACAGTCGCTGGGGCAATGTATAAACGTAGTGGATACATTGGAACCCAAAATTTCCAGCACCAAAGATTTGATATCCTCATCATAAATGCGTTTAATATAGCCATTTTTAGTCTAAATATAGTCAGATTTGTAGATTAATGCGAGAAGTAACCATTTATATTACTTACATATGTAGACCATTTGTCCAGCGGGGAGCTGCCCACGCTATAAAGTATAGTGAGAAAACCCTTTTGATATGAAGCACGATACATATTGAAATATTTTGTGTTAATAATTTACCACGCTCACTCTTTTCTACTATGAAATATCATATACTAAAAGTTTCAGTATAACGATAAAGATATTATGATTGAAAACGTACAGCATATAACGATACAAATATTATTTTCAGTGGGGTATTGTATTTTTACTCTCAGAGTGTAAATCGAGAACCAACATTCTTTTTTTTAACAGCTATTAATTGAGAAGAAAACATAGCGTTCCAAGCTGCAATATATAATTTTTACCATATAAAAATCAATTTTTATTTGCTATTTCTATTTTTTATTACTAAAATAAAATAGGGAAAATAATTATTACATCAAAGGTGTTATTTTAAAAGTTACAACAGTTACGATGCCTGATTTTAAATTTACAAACTCATATATTGCACTAATTGTAGAAAGGGTTGTAGGTGATCCAGTGTGCACGTTCCTGTTCCTTGTCAGTTTTGTGAGTGGTAAATAGCGATTTGTACACATCGCTTGCCTTGGGATCTTTGGCTACGCTGAAATCCGTTTTTAGACGCTTTAGTTCAGGATCTTGCATAGAATTTACAGCGCCCAAGCGTTTGGTATTATGTTGCACTTTTAATTTGTTGCCTATGCTGCCGCTGGTAGAGGGTTTTAGATCTAGCTTGGTGGAACTGGTGGCCTCCGGTTCAGCAGCTTGTTCCGGCTTTATGCACGCTTCCGACGTTACACAAGTTTCCGTCTTAACGCAGGTCTCTGCTTTCTTCGAATCCTTTTTATCTTTCTTGGCGGACTTGCGTTTGGCGCCACGCATTTCACACTTGACTTTCATTAGCTCCAGGTCCTCATCATTGCCATTAAGCACAATAACATCCTCTACGCTGTACGGCAACTGACACAGCGGACAAGTGCTGGCTGTATTGCCTTTAATCTGTTTCAGGGCACGCTCCGACATCACGCAGCCACAGGTCCACAGTGCGACAAAGCGAAATTTGCCAGACATTTCCAGGCCAATTAGTTTGCATATGTAGGGTGCGTGGCGGGTGTCAAGTAGACCTTCGGTTTTATCCTCATCCGTGAATGCAGGATTTGGTGTCAATTGTAGAGTTTTGATGTCCTTCAAGCTGCGCACATGTGCTGAGCTCTCAGGCATTTTCTCCTTCTCCAGCAAACGCTCAATAAGGCTCTGCTTAGAGTACAGACGTCCCATGGTGCACATGGCAATGGGCTCCTGCAAACGTTGCTGGGTCAGTGCACAGTGCAGCCAGCGAAATTCTCGTTCTGCGTCTTTGTCTTTCTGCACAAAAAAAGAAAATGTTGAGAAAACGAAAGCCTTGGATTTTGCAGAATATTACTTTACCTGTTCTGGTTTTTGCTTGACGCGCACAAGCTCATCACGCCTAGGTATGGTACCACCATCACATCCCATATTGAAATATTATTAATTACAAAGCTATTATTTATATGGTTTTATTTATATTTATTTTTAATACCAGCTTGGTGAGATAGCAGCGATAGCACTAGCAATGCGATGTATTTTCTTGAGCTATCGATACATATTCGAGAGCAATCGCTTATTATTTGACCACTTTCGATAGTTTGAACTATCGATACCACAGTCGGTATAAGTCAACCAGTGTTACCACTGTGAAAATTAACAAAAATTATTTTAAATCTTAAACCATTTTACTTTTATTTTGTTAACAACTAAACTATAAATAATATTACAACTAAAATATATGACTATTTTTTATTAATCCGTAAATGGACAATTCTTGGCATACGGTACATCAATGCAAATGCAGCCACGAGCGCTGAAAGCAATGTTAGAAATTGGAGGTTGAATTTAATTTAAAATTTAAAAACTGAAATGTACTTACTCATCAGGCGCATCGTTGCCTATTTTATACTCTCGCAGCAGTGAAACAAACTCAAATGGATTTATTTTACCATTAACTGGCAAACGCTTTGGACCTGACAGATTCACACAGCCGTTTGGACAGGGCACGCCCACAAATTTGTTTTGCTTTAAGGTGGCTGTGGCCAGATAACAAATGCTCAGAAAATGCGAACATCGAGAGCGTCCTGTTAGGCAAGGGGATATTATAAATCAAATTATTTAAACATTGATTTACTTACTAATTGGATTTCCTTTGCAAAAAGGTTGCACGCGTCCACCGTTAACACAATAATTTAAATGACCCGTATTATCCTCCTGGCCCAGAAAGCCGGCGTTTGTATGAAGCACCTGGATGACACTTGCATCATCTTGAGACAATCGAAATCGATTACTCTTCTTGCGCTCGATTAGGGGACGTGCCGGATCGAGGCCAATGATGCGATATTGTTTCTTGGTCAAGTGATTGCTTATCATGCCACAAATGTGAGCGCCCAGTGAGTGGCCCACACAGGTGATCTTCTCCCTCGCAGCACCATAGTGCGTAAGAAATGAATACACCTGAGCTGTGCACTGTGCCGTCAGACGTGTATTGATCAGTGAGTGTAGATAGCAAGGATAACGTGTCAGTGGTCGCCAATCCACAGTGACCACATTGAAGTCACGGGATAGATATGCTGTAGTTGAAGATATGCCGAAGAATTGAGTCTTCCAAGCTAACGACTGCTGCATCATTTCATATACTCACTAACCATCCCGCAGAAACATCAGATGCTTGTCAATAGCGGTTCCATTAAAGCCATGTACTATAAAAACCGTCTCGCGCTGCTTACTGAAACCGCCTTGGTACAGGGTCAATGGATTGTGTATTTTCAATGGAACTCCAATACGTGGTCCGTGGCTGCAAAAAAGCGAAATCAGTTTCAGGTTATGTAAATATAATAAAAATGCAAAAATGACAAGGAAACTACGCCCCGAATTGATGAGTAAAAAAAATAATAATATAGGGGCAAAAAGTTTATGCCTCAGTAAGATTATTGAATTTTATGTAAACATATATTTATAAGATTATATCAATTTTTTTTGCCCAAAATTGACTGCAGCTGTCAGCTGTAGTAAGTGATAAGATAAAAAAAATACAGGAGGGAGTATATACACTTAAAAAAATTGTATTTCACTCTAATGCTTTTCAAAGCAAATCATTTATTTAAATGACTATCAAACATTTCTATCTGAAATCCCTTTTTTTTAATTTTCTCATATTTTCTTTAAGTGTAACTTTGTCCCTTTGGTTGATGAGATCATTTAATATTGATACAATTAAATTTCAATAAATATTTTTTGGCTGATGAGATCATTTTATGTTGACACAGATAATTTATCTAATTTAAATAAATATTTTAAATAAATACATTTTTGGGTATAAATAAAGCCTTCTACAGTTTTACTTGAACAGTTAGCCATGAGAATTTCGGCAAGTAAACTTCTCTGCATTTGCAGTATTCTTGGAATAATCTGGAGCACTCAAGCAGACGTCTGTCCGCCGAATTTTACGCGTGTTGGTCAAAAGTGTTATTTTGTTGGCTTAGAGAAGGTATTCCTATTTACTAACATTATTTTTAAAATCTTTGTGTAATTAATATATTTCTAATTGGCAGACTAATTGGCATGTCGCTGATCGGAAATGTCGTGCAATGAACGCAAATCTCTTGGTATTCGATAATGAAGAAGACAGAAATCTAACTACAACATTTATGCAAGAGATGGGATTGCCATTTGTAAATAATTGGATTGATTCTGTTTGGATTGGTATTAATGCATTGGGCACAAATCGTAATTTTATTCTTGCCAAAAATGGTGCCGATTTACCCTATGTCAAATGGTGTACAAATCAGCCTGATATAGATAGTCAGGAATGTGTGGCATATGCAGATTTTGCAGGTTGCAATTTTGGCTATCATGATTTTGACTGTTCATATATGTGTTCTTTTGTATGTGAAACTAGAGTGCAATGTTCGTCGAATTATATTTGCCTAAAACGCGATCTATTTGTTGAAACAACATTGCCAACTTATGATAAGTGCTTAATTGAAAATATTCCTACTTGTTCCCAAAACAAAGCTCAAGTTATTTGCTAAAGAAAAATATATGTCATTATGATTTTAATTAATGCTAATGAGCTTTTATCAAACTTGTGACTTTTTGAATTTTTTAAACACCATATCTTTCTTGTAATTTATCTTAATATCTAATAAAGAAATAAAGTAAAACAAATAACATGTTAAAACATCTTCAATAAAGTAAATCACATTTTACCAAAAATAACAATACAATTTTTTTTATACTGTCGTTTGGCTTGTTTCTTAACATTAATTTGATTGTTAAGTGTTATTAGCTGAAATAAATATACAAACATAATAAAAAGTACATTTTAAAATCATATATTTGCAATTTGGAAATCAGTTTTTAATTTTACATAAGAAAATATTTTTAAGGTATGTTAAGTGGTGTACAAATCAACCAGTTCTTAGAAATGATGAGGAATGTTTAGCATATGCTGATTTTAAAGGTTGCATTTTTGGATATCATGATTATGATTGCTCAAAATTGTTTCCGTTTGTGTGTGAGACTAGAGTGCAATATAAACAGGATTATCTTTGTCTGAAACGCGATCAATTTGTGGCAACTACCTTGCCGCTCAACAGTTAAATAAATAAAGTTTAAAAAATTCCATCAAAGGCGAAAGTGTGTATACATATATATATTTGCTTTTTTTTATTAATAACTAAGTTATGCCATATTAAATACGTTTGTTTGGTATATATGTTAGATAGTTAATTTATACTGTCTCACATTGTGCAAAGAAAGTTATTTGAACTTATTTGCAGTGCCTTGACTCATGTCTTAATAAACAAGTATTTAACTTATTTTTGACATGCAGTTTTGTTAGTTGCATTTGTCAGGAATTGGTTTATTTATAAAAGAAAGCTATTTTATTTATTGTCTTTTAGGTTTGGTTTTTTGACAAAATTGTTGAGATATTATTTTATAATATTTTGTTGGTTATAATATGTATAATAATTATTTAAATACTTCTTATTAAGAAGACTAAGGTAGGGTTTTGGGTTTTGTTGGCTTAAGGAAGCCAGAAAATGAAGTAGGTAGGCATTATATTTAAAGATAATTTAAATGAGATTTTATTTAAAATTAGTTAGAGAAAGAAGTATAAAATGGTGCTAAAAAGAACCACACAGGTAAACCCAAAGAAGTATTGTTAATAGTAAAGTAGGCAAAGTTTTAAAAGTTGATCTGGTTTAGAGAAGATTTGAATGTAGATTTGATTCACGTTTCTTACTATTATATTATAATACATGTTTTATGAATCATTGTGGATATGTAATGACCTTCAAGGCGTCTATGCCTATGATTAGTTTTTCAAGGTTCGATTTAAAGCCTGATTTCTGCATAAATAATTCTCGGCGCAAAATAGTATTTAATGTAGTTTTTAATTTGATACATAATGTGAGTATGCCATATTATTCTTAACAATTCTAAGCAGTTTACTTGAATATAAAAATAGCAATAATTTCGAAAATGTATTCCAAGAACTAAAAGAGTTGCATGAGAATAAATGATATCTCCAATTAAGACACACTCTATAACGCTAGTGAAAATTTCACTAGAATCTAGACAACTTCTATATAGAACCATCATCACGTAATCCGTGTGGCATTCATTTGCCGCAACAATTTAAAACATTCACAAGCCAAAATTGGCAATTGCACTTCGCTCAGTCTAAACTTGGACTTGATCAAAAGCTGGGCAAGATCAGGCAACTGGCCAGACAACCAGACAGCCAGACAAGTTGAACGACTTGCACACAGCGGCATTTGAAAATCATTTTATTTACAATTGAAATTGATGTCATCTTCGACCGCTTTTATTAGCCATGATTCGTGAACGTGGCTTATTTTCAAGTGGGTCAGATTGGCGGTGGCGATAACAAGTTGCCCACCCATTAATTATAAATATATATTTTCAACGCGTATCCTTGGTGGTTGCACAAGTTTTTTTCTCTCTTTTTTTTTTACTGACATACAAACCAGGTGAATTCCACTGGCAAAAGTATCTTCTCACACTTTCTCTCAAAAAAAAAAAAAAAACGACAAAAACAAAATAGTTTTGCTAATAAATAAACTGATAAAAACGATCCTAAGTGTTGCAAATTAGAGAGACCTTATGATGATTATCGCACAACTTTTAATTGGCTTTATTTTCATCACGAACTTACGGTGCATAGAGACGATGTTCAATGTAGGGACTTGGGCAAAAGTTTTTGTCGCGCAGAAAACAACGCAATACATTTAAATCCAATGCTCCGCTGTTCACTAAATTTTTCCAATCCATTTGATTTAGCAAAGTTTGCACATCTGCAATGTTGAAAGTTTGTGAGCGAAACTATTCTTGATTTTCTTTTTTTTTCATTTTTACTTTATTTTTTTATTCTTATACCTTTGAAAATTAGCGTAAAGAAACATATTGCAATTAGATATTTCATTTTTATTCAATTGTGTTTTTTCCACGTTTGTTTAACACAAAATTTCTTTTAATTTTTACATATTAATTAAAAGCTTTGATCGCATGCTATATTAATTAAATTTTTATTAAATATTTGTAATATACATATATATATGATTAATTAAACTTTACATTTGTACGAGGATATTATTTTAAATATTTATTATATTTATTGTATGTATATATTTGGTTTGTAAAATTTTTTTTTATATATATGCTTTTAATTTTTTAGCACTATAACTTTATTTGCAATTTAAATAATTATTTGTCACTTTTTGATATTAATTAGATTTATATTTATAATTTTTTGTTTTATATTTATATATAATTTTTTTTTAATTTTAACTAAACTTGAATTTTTTATTTGATTGCTAAAATTTTTAAAATAATATAAAAACGGTTGTTATATTTTTCTTTTAATATTTTTGATTATTATTGCTATTTCAGAAATTGAAATATTTATTATTTATTTTATTTTTATTGTACAAATAGGATTATATATTATTTTCATAAAAACTTTACGTATTTATTTACTAAAATTATTGCCACATCAGCTATCAACTAACAACATTTTTTATTAATTGAATTATATAAATCACTTTTCATTCAACTTTTCGTAATGTTTTAGTGTGCCGCAAATCAATTCAGATTTTAGTGCATTTGTTTCACTTTTATTCACACTATAAGTAGTGTGTTTCTCTTTTTTATTTAATGCACATTTTATATTTTATTTATAAAAAAATATTTATATTGATTTTGATTTTCAACTTTTATTTATCCTTTACACTTTACGTCGCATGCAATATTCACGTCTTGCATCTTCGCGCGTTGCGCTTCAAATGAGCCAAGTGCAAAAGAAAATGCAGCGCCAATGTTGCCAACTGCTTAAAGAATTTCGCTGTCGCTGCCTACAGTTGCAATTGTTGTTGTTGCTGCCACCTGTTGTTGCTACCAGTTGCCTTGACTTTACCTTGGCGTAGCAAGCGCAATTGCCTTTGGTTGACTTTGTTTTGTGCGCCGTTGTAAGACTTGCAGCCAAATGCCGCGCACACGCAACGCTGCACTGATTTTGAATGGATTTCAACAACGTTTGGGCTTTTACACATAGTCAAGTGGTTTGTGACACAAATAATGTTAGAATATATATGTATACTACCTGTTTAACCGTCTCTAATATAAGCTGTCGGTTAAAGACGTATGAAAAATTATTTTGTTTAAACTTCCTTATTCCAATAAATCTGCCTATCTTCACTTGCTATTAATTCTATTCATAGTATTGTTAGTATATAGACACTAATTGGCAGAGAATTACATATTCGTCGCTTTTCACATTTGCTTTTGTTTTTCTTGCTTTGATTTTGAATTTGGTTTTGGTTTTGGATTTAGTTTCGTTTCTCGCAGCCATTAATGTTGCCGCCTATCGGTGGCTTGTGTGTTATCATCCGAGGCAGCCGCTATATAATTGTTATTGCACTTTTTTTTTTACTTTTCTCTGGCACGTTATTATGTAAATGCAAATTGTTGTAGTAGATAGATATAGTTTTGAATGCGTACACTCACTTTGTTGTGGCTAATTTACATTGTGCTTTAATGTTATGAAATATTTTAACGAAAGTATTGGACAATATTTTCAAGTTCGTTGCCTAAGTCTTTTGATTTAATAATATTCACAGCTTGATTTTTCGCTTAAATTGTAATTATATTTAATCACAGTTGAGTTTATAGCATTGACTTATATTTTGTGGCTTGCAATTTTGTTGGGAAAAGTCTTATCAAGTAAATCTTTTCCTATTAAGCCATTTCATGCTGTGCACTACATAAATGGTTTTTCAACTTTTACATTGGCCTCATTGCGAGCTTGCCGTAACTTATGTTGTTACTTATATAAAAAAAAAGGAAAAAATTGTTATTTGCGACAATATTTGAAAGCTTAAACTGTAAGCAACAAGGGCGCAGTAAAAGTGAAAGAGCGTGCATACAATTTTCCACAAGTTATTTATGAAGTTAGACAATGATTTATTTTTGGTAAAAGTATAAGGATGCCTTGGGGTATTTCAAGGAAACTGGACCAAAGATTGGAACAGTGCTGCTGTGGGCAAAATATTTTTCATTGTTGATTTATGTGGTTAAGATAAATATGTATTTTTTAAATGTCTGTAAACACAAATACTAAAATCGGAATTATGATTTACCAGTGTTTGTTCAAAATTATTTCATCTTTTTTTTTGTCAAAAATTGAATATACAGGACTCTTCTTTTGTAAAAAAATTGGCAAGAAAATTATATAAATAAAATATACAAAAATAAAAGCAATATTATTAAAATAAATTTATTAAAATTAACTTTGTCTTGAGGCTCTAATAATTAATAATACAAATGCAAAAAGAGTCTAAGGACTTGGTTAGAAGATTTTCTATCCTTTTAATAATGAACATATTTTTTTTTACCATTTTATTCCACACTTATCAAGCAATTAAATATTATAGAGATATATTTCCGATACATTGAAAGGGATTTTAAATATTATTATTTTAATCAAGGTATATATTCTCTACACATTTTTTACAACTTCATCATAAATTTCCAAGTCAACTCACCTAGTAAATAATTGAAATCCAAAATATTCCTTTGGACACGTTTCCCGAAACAAAATTTTACAATTAAATGGATTGATATCAAAGTTTCCATTGCGCAACAAGAATTGCAAAGCATCGGGATTGAATTTAGCTATTAAACACATAGAGAAAAAGAAAATAAAAAACACAAATCACAACATATGGCTAATGCATAATATTATCACAAAAGATCTTTACAACCTTTGGCCAATTGAATTAGGGAAAGTAAGCACAACAATATCAAAATACTGGACATTTTTGTAGAGAGTGCAAGTAGAATTTGCATTTAAATCACGTCTGAAGTACACTGAATACACGATAAGAGCTACAGATACACCGAGTCAGCCACCACATGGAACGCGGCTGGTTAATTGAATGAGCTCGTAGTCGCTGCTGTAAGCAGATAAAAAGCCAAAATGCTACTAACTGCCAAAAAACAAAAAAAAAAAACCAAAACTTTGGAACGACGACCAAATTGGCCCGGTCTGAACCCAAGCCCCGAGCCACAGTCATAGATACAGCCCCAGCTTGAGACCCCCATACGGTGCACCCCGGCCCGATTGACATTGCAATGCTTGGTATATTTTGCTTATACCCTGTAGCCGCAAAATGGCAAAAGGGACAACACAACTTATAATAAAGTATGTATTCTCTAATATGCTAAAGTCAATTAGAATTTAAGGAGAGTGTAAGAATTTTTAAGACTTTTTTTTTTTAAATTAAATTTTTGTTTTTAAAATTTTATTTAGTGATGATAATGATTATAGAACTTATTCAAAAAAAAAAGAAGAGTGTTGAATGTTGTCAGCTTATGCAAAACTGCAAAATAACCCAGTTTGGATAGTATTGAGATAACTGAAGAAAAAAAATATATACAGCTTTATTTTGTAAATTAAAAATTAATAAATTTTGAACTTAAATGTAAGTAGATTTTATATGTACTTATTTATCTTAAATTTTCATTAGCTTGTATTTTTTATTTTAATGTAAATTCTTGGAATACAAAGTTAAAATTTCTTTAAAATATTTGATTCTAAAATTATTATATTTTCCATACAGTTTTAAGTTGTATGTGATTTCTGGTACATTTTAGAGTGTATTATAAGCTAGAACGATAGTGAAAAACCAATAAAATTAAAAATCGACATATCGATTGGTTATGGTTATAATAGTTAATTTTTAGCTGGTTTGGTTTTAATAGAATTTTTTTGTATGGCTTACAGGGTAACTGCTAGTCAAGTTCACTTGATATTCTAACTAGTTTGTCAGTTGCTGCTCATACAGAGCATTGGTTGCGTGTCACCAAAACCCCATTTCCATATGGTTGCTCAGGCTGCGGTAGGTTTCACAATGCCAAATAGCACTTGCCAAAAAACAAAAAAACAAAATAAAATATTATAAATTGTTACAGAGGCACATGTATTTGAGATTTCCTAAGAAACACACGGATACAATATAAAGAACACCTGCAGGCTCATTGCATCTATGTCTCTTCGATAAAGACCCTCAAGCTAAAATTTAAACGGCCTACTTTTAAGTTAAAGAATTTATTACAAGTTAATTTAAAATCAAATAAATTCTTACAAAAATGAACTTCATTTGCCAATGAGGAAGTGTTGAGTAAAGGTTAAATAAATAAAAAAAACTTTGGTTAGATGGTATTTTTCAGGTTTTTCATATAAAATATTTGATTCACAGCCCCAATTCAACTAATTTGTAAATTAGAGAAAAACAAACAAAAGCTTTTAAGAATCTGATTGATATACTTCTCAGGGATTTTATACACAGTAACCAGTTTGTCAGATGTCAAGTTTTTTTTTTTTTAAACTAATCATAATCATTTTATTACACCAATTTATTTTAGTATCTAATATAAATGCAAAGGCATTTAACACTTCTGGCTACCTTGATTTTTGCCTTACAGCTATTATATTTTATAGGCCTATAAAACTTTTACTCCACTTACTTTTATGTGTTGCCCTTTAAAACACGGTAGTAACTAATTCTGCCCATGACAACTCTCAATTACCAAAAGCGTGGCCCAACATAAAAAAAGGTTTATTTATCTCGACTACCGGCATCGTAAATGCAAATGTTTTTCATTGTGATTTTCCAACTACTTAAACTAGCACCTAAAGTAAATTCACAACTTTAATGAATTTAATTGAAAGTAATGAGCTCACGTATATTGTGTCTTTGTGGCCTATAACGTCAAAAACAAAAACAAAAGCAAAAATAAAAATAAAATAAAGCGAAGCCTAAGTCAAAAAGAGCCGGCAAAACGTTTTGCATTTTTATTGTGTATGGCAAGAAAATGGAAATGAAAATGAAAACCAAATTGAAAATGCACTGAAATGCAAAGAAATGCACACAATTATTATGTGACTTCATGCGACCAAACTGTTGAAGTATATACACTCTTACGGAGTTGTCCTTCAGTTATATTATTTGGTGTGCAGTGTTTAATAAAGCTAGAATTTATGTATATAATATATTATATTCTGCAACTATTAAATATAAAATTAACTTTTTTCGGCTTTTAATAATTTTTTCCAAATGATCTCTATGAATTCCGCTTTTTAAATGAAAGCCCTAATGTAGAGGAAGGGAATACAAATTTTTTGCTTATATTTTATACACATTTTTGGGACCTTTTATTTGCGCCCATTGTGAGAAAATATGGATTATATTACATTATTTGCGCTTACTTGGATTTAGAAAACAATATTATTCTCTTTTACAAAAACAAAAAAATAAAAAAATATTTAGAGAAACTTTTTTGCCAAATCTATTTGAAAATTAAATTGTTTTAATATTGTCAGAACGATAATTTAAGAACAAAACAGAATAGAACTGTTATTTAATTGTAAATATAAATATAATAACAAAATATAATTTATAGTTTGCACAAACAAATTTTTTATCAGCTATATTCTTTTATTTTATTGGTAGTGTATTCGAATGTACAATTGATTATATTTAAATTTAACTTGTTTTTTTTTTATCTTGTGGCACATTTCATGCAATCTGTTTGTGGTACCACAAAATGCGACCACATTTTCACTTTTTGGTTTTGTTGCTGTAGTTTTTATTGTGTAGAGTAGTACAAGTAGTTTGATACTGTAATATTTATTTACATGATCTTGTCTTAACGATAGTGTAATAGAAGATTGCATAAGATTTGTCCGACACTCCGCTCAACGTTGTGTTATGATATTGAACTAGTTTGCTCCCACTTTTATGTTTACATATATGCGAATATCTTATGTCTTTTGTGATGACAGGCATTGTCTTTATAAGATACTATACTATAATTAACAAGCGATGGCTAATAAGTTAAACACTTTTTGTTTTTGCACAAAATAAATGTGGCAACTATTAGTTGCAGTGCATTGGCCTGGGTTATAAGATTTTTGACAACAAATCTATACATTTAAAACGTAACCAATAAACTATTAAGTAACAACATCAATTTTTGATGATTTTGTGCTTTGTATGCAACAAATTATGCAGCAGCTAATTACACAGTTATTAAATTAATATGGCGTGACCATATTTTTGGTTGCACTCTCTGTGTTCAACATTTTCTTAAATTAGATTTTCGATCCACAGACAGACGTGCATAAATTTAAGAGCTTATTTTTAGTGCTTGCGTTTCATAGATAATATTTTTTAACAAAAATTTGATTTGCGATTTATATACGTGCATAAATTTGGAGTATTATTAATGTTGTACTTTTTTCATAGAAAGCAAAAGCTGGTAAAAAGCATTTAACAGCGTTAAACGGTTTTATTTTGAATATGTGCTTTAGTTGCACGAGCAGCTAACAGATGGCGCCAGCTGTAATTTTTGCATTATGTTATGTTAATGTAAGTTAACAGAAAGCTTTTAGAGAGATAACTTGAATTTTTGCTAGAAATTCAAATAATTAAATAAAAATATAAAATTAAAGCAGGAATTGCCGAAACTATCTTTTTACTTATTTTATAAATATATTTGTATTCCATGCCATTTTTCCAATTTCATTTATATTCTATTATGTGCCTGAAAAACTTCAATTTAATTTAATTTGGCTTTTTACTCAACAACAGAAAGCCCATCTACACAAATAGATTGAAATGAATTGGAACAAAAAAGAAATCACTTTCATTACTTATGCAGCGTTCAATCAATTTTCAATTTGACGCCTCCAGGCAATAAAAAAAAATCAACTACAATACGTTGCCAAAGAGAGAAAATGGCCAAAAAAGAAAAGCTTAACTACTTAGTTGATATACTTGTGTGTGTGGGCCAAGGCATTTGCGATTCTGTAATACTTTCTTAGAGACTAATCAAAACGAGCCATAAATTTCGAGAACGTTGAAAATTGCGATCCACTTTTCCGCCAGCTTTTCTTTTCTTGGGCGTAGCTGCCAACTTTACTAATTAATTGTGCACTTGAGAATTTTTGAGCGGCGGCGCACAAAGCAAACTGTAAACTTGCCTTGCTACAAAAAAAAAAAGTGATTTGCCAAAGGACTGAGAGAGGTGGAAGAAGGGGCAGGAAAGCTAGTGCAATGAGAATGTGTGCTTTAGGTATGGGAAACTGGCAAAGTTGATGAGTAAATAAACTAACAATTTTTCCTACTTAATTAACAAAATTGTTTTAATGCGCAGCCGACGACGATGGCAAAAATGCCAAGTGAGGCGTTTAGCGTCAACATTGGCAGACTGACAGCCTGACTGCTTGACTAAATGACTAAGCAAACAAACGGTAAAGTGTGTGGAGCAGAGCGCAGAGTGCACCAATAAAATGGCGACACAGAGGCAACTCCATAATTAAACTTGTCGCCAGTAGGTGGCGCTAGGTTGACAGGGGATTTGTAAAATACCAGAAGAAACTATGATAAATCTGTGTTTTGGGGGGAAGATATAAGATTTGTTAAATTTACATGTGATACAAAATTGTTCTAACATATTTTAAAGCAGCGTCTTAAATATTATTATTGTAATTTTTTATTTGGTAATTTAAATGGAATAAGGTAAAGATCGTCTTACCTAAGTTTTTGATGTCAAAACATTTTGCTGAGTTGCGCCAACAGCTCTAAATAAATGCAGCTTTTACTAGATTTACATTTTTCATTTTTGTAATATTTTAAACAGATTGAAACAACAGCTAAGAACCACAATAATATAATAAATAATATAGCAAACTCTTGCGGGACATTTCATTTCATTTCATTTCCATTGACAAACAGCTGCTGATTAACATATAAAGCCATTTTCCGTAATGCAAGACTATCCTCTGCTAAAACCATTTATTTGCTTGCATTGACAACTCTGCACTACAATAAATTGCAACTCTGTAAACGCTGCATTGCTTCTGCATTGCTGCAACATTGCGGCTTATGAATTGCATTACAAATTCGCATAAATTTCGCGGCAAAGTATGCGCAACAAATCGTTTGTAGTGCCACAAAGCAAGCGCACATTTATCATCAAAAAAGTCGCATCCATTGCAGAAATTGAATCCAAAGCGAACCGCGAGAATTATGAGCCAAAGTGAAGGAACTATTATACTCTATATATAAGTATAAACCCTAAGGGTGTGTGGGTGATGCTGCTGCTTTGGTTGCATTTTGTGAATTGACTCTTAAATGGCTTGAGTTGCATTATTGGCATTTGAGAGCCATTTGGATTTATTGGCTAGTTTGAATGCTTTATGGAAATTACTCGTTTAGTTTATCGAAGCTTTTGAAATTGCTATTGAGTTGATGTTCATAGTACAAAATTGGATTGAGATTCAAATCAATTTCGAAAATTCTTAAATTCAGTGAAAGTTTCTTAATTTGAGTATAAAAAAAATTTTCATTTATATATTTTATATTTAAATTGAGTAGAAATGCGTTTAAAAAAATTCATTTGTGGACTTGTAATTCTTGAAAGGTTTTAAGAGGCAACAGTTTTCTTGATTTCTCAAGTCGTTTTAGTATCCAGTAGAATCACATATTGTCTATTCCCCTTTAACTCTTTCCTTCTATTCTCTATTCACTCTCCCTTCGTCTCTTTCTCCCTATCTTTCCCCTACTCGCACCCATTCTCCCTTTTAATAACGATTTTGATTTTATTTTGAGTGTAGTAATTTTTTTTAAATTTACACATTATTAAACATTTCTTTAGCTCATTTAACTATGCTACCTGTTGTCTATTTAACTGTCAAGTTAATTCTAAGAATCTTAGCAATTTTAATTATCCTTGACATAACAAAAGCTTAAGCGTTTTATATCAAAATTAAATCCAAGCCCAAATGAATATATATACAAAATAGCTGGTCCAACTGATTGCAGGTCTCATAGCCTCTTAGCCTGGCTGCTTATCCTGCCTGTTAGCAGAGTGCAAAAGGGCTAAGTAAATATTTGTAGCTGCAACTCCATACCAAATCACAAATGAGATGAAGCCAACTTTCAAGCTACCAATTCAGAATGCTCCGGGATGAGTTTTCAATGGCAGAGAGAGAGAGAGAGAAATTGTCGTCAGTCAACAATTGCTGCTCCTGCTGGTGTTGCTGTTGTTGGCCTGTTGTCAACATTTCAAAAGGACCTCAACATGACGGAAACGGAAACAACAACTTGCCCGCACTCCGCAAGGATATTTCGTAGCTCTGGCAATGTTCTGGATGCCTTTTAATGACATTTTTGCGCCCATTTGAGCTTCCGTCGTTGTCTGCACTTTTGGCGCTGTCGATTTTTGCAATAATTTACTTAAGAAAAGTCTAAATATGTTTGCGTTTGCCCTTTCTTTTAGAGCTATCTGTCTCACTCTCTTCAAGCCTCAACTTTATTGCCAGCAATTTCTGTCGCTTCCAGACAATTGTTTATGGCATTTATCTTTGGCGTCTGGCGATAAAATGTTGTGCAAAATCCATGTGACTTTATGCGACAATATCCAATAAATCTACAGTTGGCCCCCAGGTCGAAGTTAGCCCCCCCCCCCCCCCCCTTTGTAGCTCATCCAAAGTTGGGGGTGGCTTGGGTGCTGTGGCTTGACCTTCACACAGCCTTTTCAACGCCAACCCTTCGGCATTTTGCCCATTGTTGTTTGTATTTGCTGGCTTTGTCTGCGCCCTTTCAAAGGGTTTAATTGTGCTTTTTGTCTGGCTGTTGACATAGGTAGCAGAGCTACCCGACCATATGCTACTCACACTCTATGTTTTCTATTCAATGTTGTATAACATTGGTATTTTTCTGGGCAACAAAACGTGTTAATTAACTTGTATAAATCAAGAGCTAAAAGACTGAGAAGCTGCTAAAAATATGTGATGATTTGGAAAATGTTAGCGAAAGTTATTTTAGATTGGAAACAATTATAATTGAGTCATAAAATATACGCCTAAGAATTGGAATGACTGCTTTATTATATATACTTTTTACTTAATTAATTTAATTGATTCTTTCTTTATTTGTCATTTCTTTTATTAATCTATAAAGTTATCACAAAAAAAATTTATCAAAGTAGCATTGACAAAGTCGCTGCATAAATATAAAATTGTTTTATTTTACAAAAATTTTACAAATTTTTAAAAATTTTTAGAAATGTTATTCATTTGCCATACCTTGCTGATGTTCTTTCCATTGCTTTTGTTGGGGCAGAAGGACTTACAGTCATCGTCCACATCGTTGCCGCCATTATCAGGAGTGCTGCAGATCACCAAGGATAATTTTAATACCACATTGCAATCTAATGATGTGGTCCTTCTAAACTTCTATGCGGAATGGTGTCACTTTAGTAATCGTCTGGCGCCGATCTTTGAGGAGGCAGCCATACGACTGACCGAGGAGCTGCCCAAGACGGCCAAGGTGCGTTTGGGACGTGTGGATTGTGTCCAGGAACCAGATCTGAGTAATCTCTGTTCCATTAGTAAATTTCCCACATTACGTCTATATTATCATGGTCATCCATTGCGTCAAGAATATCGTGGCAAGCGTTCCGTAGAAGCCCTGGTATCCTATGTGCTCAAGCAATATCGTTTGGAATTGCGAAATTTTAATGAAATCGAGCAGTTGGAAAATATCGATGTTAAAAGACGTGCTATTATAGGATTTTTTGAGAATCGTAAAAATCCAGATTTGCCTATCTTTGTGCAGCTCGCAGAGCGTTATAAAAACGATTGTGATTTCTATTTAAGAGTTGGTGGTAAACTGAACAACGTCACGTATACGCAAAATATGCCAAATATAATTTATCGTCCCGATGTTGCACGCACACATGCCCAAGATGAGTTATATATGGATAATGCTACAGATCATGCAAAGTTGGAGGCATGGTTATTTAGGAAATGTGTGCCTTTGGTGCGAGAAGTGAATTTTGGTAATGTGGAGGAAATAATTGAACAGCGTTTACCTTTATTGGTACTCTTCCACAAGCCTCTCGATGTGAACTCTGTCAAGGATTTCAAGTCCATTGTGGAAATGCAATTGGCCACATGTTTGGATTGTGGTAAATTTAGTTTTGTCACTGTCGATGGTATAAAATTCGAACATTCTGTGCATCACATGGGCAAATCGCAGCGTGATTTGCCACTTATAGCCATCGATTCGCTACAGTTTATGTTTCCATATCCCAAGTTTGAGGATATGTATATTCCGGGTCATCTGAAGCAGTTTATTAAGGACTTTACTTTAATTCAGCAGAAACATAAACTGCAGTTTGCAACTAGTAAGAATGTACAGGATATGCCGCCATCTTCTACTTTTAAACATTTGGGACCTTCCAAGCATCGTTATACTCTAGTCGGCCATGATGAGCTGTAAGAAATGTTTTATACTGCTGCTGCTGCTGTTGCTGTTGCTACTACTTTTGTTGTTATTTTTGTTAATAAAGTTTTTATTTTTGTTACCGGCAACTTAATCAGGTCTATGTGCACTTTTGGGGAAGCGCCTTAAGACTACACTATGCAACAGGACTCTAATGTACATTCTCTTATAAATGTTTTATGTTCATTAGCTTCATTTCTGTTAAGTTTATCTTTTTGCTTCCACTTAGTCTTGATTATGGTTTTATAAGCTTATCGTTTTTCTTTTAGCCCATTCAATGTTCATCATTTAGTATGCCTCATTGTTTATTTTTTATTTTCCTACTATTTTCCTGCTGCTACATTTAAACTTCAATTTAATTTATTTTTTCCTTTCGTTAAGTTTTTTCCTGCATTTGTTTGTTATTTTTATTATAAATATTTTCTTATTTCTTATTTAAAATTTTTTCTTTTAATTACTTCAGTTTTGTTGTTACGGAATTTTGAT
Organism: Hirtodrosophila alboralis; assembly: GCA_035043045.1. Lineage (NCBI taxonomy): Eukaryota > Metazoa > Arthropoda > Insecta > Diptera > Drosophilidae > Hirtodrosophila > Hirtodrosophila alboralis. Next base: position 634,195 of record JAWNNH010000183.1, on the reverse strand, counting down.
TAATATTTATTTTTATTTAAATCTTGTAACCTTAAGTTATATTTCTTAATATTTTAATTTTACTTAATTGTTGTATTTATTTTTATTTAATTATTCAGTACTTATTGATTTTTGGAAAACCTTTTAAATTTTCCTTATATTTTTTTCTAGCTCATACATTTTAACTTTAATTTAATTTTTAGTTAAGTTTCACAATATTCTGTTTTATTTTTTTTATTTTTATTGTTGATATTTTTTTGTTGCGAAATTTCGATTCTTTTCATTATTTTATTTAAATTGCTTTAATTTGAAATACATTTACCTTTTCAATTTTTGTTGATTTTATTAAAATCCTTTTCCTATAAGTTTATTTAATTTTTTTGTTTAAATGTCATAATTTTCTTTTGTCTAATACTTATAATTTTTTTATTAATATTTTATTTCTTTGCATTATGACATTATCGTCCTTTCAACAGCGTTTGAACACAGTTATTATTTCATACTCTACATTGTTTAACTTCTCATTTCAATTCATACAATATATATTCTCACTGGCTTTATTTGTTGTGCCCATATCTGGTAGCATAGTGTTATCAGCCTGTAGTATAGTGTGTCGGCTCATGCATTTTGTAGCGCCTTAAAAATGCTCGTTTCTCTATTTCCCCATTTCTCGCTTTTCGTCCTTGCAGTGAACATGGTAAAAACAAATTGCCTGCAACTAAACATAATGGTTAAACAGACACCTGCTCAAGGCATACTCAAGGAAAATCACTTGAGCTTCTCTGCTTCTGGGCTCCGTTGAGGTCTTATCGTGCTTGGCAGCCATTTGGTTGAACTCCATTCGTGGCCTCCGCATCCGACTCTCAACATAATTTGCTGTGGTTTTGCATTTACTTTGCATCTCAAGCATGCTTGAAGCTTTGCCTGCTGCTGCAGCAGCAGCAACATTAGCTACGCTTTGCTCCTGGGCCTCAGCTATCCAACCATCCTTCTACTTGACTATGCTCTTGGCTTGTCTTGTTCTTACACACTGCCTGGTACTTCCGTTTCCGGCTAGCAGCTCTCAACTCCCCTTTCTTCATGCTCTTGAGCAGCTCAGTTTTGTTGTTGGTTTTAGTTTTATACGCTGCATTTTCGCCTTGTTTGCAATCACTCCAGCGCCGTGGTCGTCCTTGTGGTGACTGAGACCCAAAAATCCTTGCAGTTGAGGGATAAGAGGATGAGCAGTTAGAGCAGCAGCAGATGCTGATGCAGTTTCCAGGGTTTCTGTGCAGTTTTACACTTTTCGAGTGTTGCTTGCTTTTTATGCTGTTTGAAATTTGCACAAACATATGCACATATCTAATTTGCAATTGTTTTTCGTGGCTACAGATTTGCATGCTTTAAATACACTGTAAGAAATGAGTAGCCAAAAAAGTGTACTAAGACTTAGTAGATGAAATTTTAAATGTAACTTGAGCTATGAAACATGGTTTTAGTTATAAAAATTTTAATTAAGTGATATATTTTGGAAATTAAAAGCTACTTACATTCTTCTAAATGGTATACCTTTATGAATTTTTATATTTATTGTCTAATATGAACATATTTCTCTTCTGGCTTTAGTCTTTTCTTAAATATATAATTTAATTATGATATAACATTTTACAAATAATTATAAGTAATTTTATTAAATAGATAAGTATAATTAAAAATTTTTTTTGAAATCAGATGTTAACTATTAACTGATTAAAATATTAAATAAATAAAATCATATGTTGTTGCAGGGATTCTACAATAATAATATAATTCTACAGTAGAATTTTTATGTAATACTTGGAGCCTTTATGCAGACTTATTTTTTTTTAGGTTGTTTTTGTTGTTAAGTTGTTTTTGTTATTATTGTTTGTTAAGTTTTATTTAAGTTGTTGAAAAAAACCAGTGAGATAAAATGATAAAATCACAAAAAAAAAAATAAAAAAAAATAAATAAATTATACAAAATCGGTTTCCTATCGAATTTTGGAGTAAGGTCTTGATCAGATCTTATTGGTATATTTATTACTGTGGTAACAGAATGACACTGTACTATAAAAAAAAAAATATATTTTAAAAAAACATATTTGTTTTCTCTTCGTATACTATTCAGATAATTTTATTTTTTTTGCAGCATTACTCCAAAATTCTGCTGTTTATATATTCATTATATGTTATCCTTACACTGTACACAATTTCTTTTAGTGCATTCTCATTCTCTTCATCCCACCCTTCTGCCACTCTGTGCCTTTTCTGCGTGCTATTTGTACAACAAATTTGAGCTCATTTACACTAAAAGAAAACAAACAGAAAAGCTAAGAAAAGCCTGGGAAAAGTTGAAAATGCAGCATCTTTCTCATTTGCCTTCGGGTTGGGCTGACTTTTGAGTCTAGTGTAAAACTATTTTACTTGCTTTTTAATTTAATTAGCACTCAATTTGAATGTGTGTGTGTGTGTGTTAGAGTGTTTGTGTGGATGAATGTACGTGCATTTTATACCCCCTTTATAAACACTCGCAGTCTTGCAGTTTCTCTGAGTTGTAAAAACAATTTTCAACTCTTAAGCTACTCATTTGTACTACTTTTAATTAAATGCATTTAAATTCTTTGCTGGCAAAAGTTAATATTGTAAGGCTATTGTTTTATTATTAAGCAGCATTTTTATTAATTAGCCGTACTTTATTAATTGTTTTTATGCCAAATGTGTGTGTCCAGGCAGCCTAGAATAATATTCCCTTCAGGCGCGTAGATTTATCAAAAGTTTCGCATGCATTTAGCATTTAGATTGAAATCGTACACCAAACTGCATGATTGATTGTCCTGTTTCGTCCTATCCCCCTAAAGTCCTTCAATTGGACGCCAAGCAACCCCCCAGGGGACACTTGGAGGGGGCTCGGCCATTCTGGAGGACACGTGTGTCTGTTGACACAGGTGTTTGGATGGCTTTTAATTCTAATTGGTCAGCGTTGGCAATTTTTCGAAATTAATTTTGCATTACGTTGACAAAAACAAAATGGAAAGAGAAGAAAAATAAATGTACATCCCAAAGGAAATGAAGACAAAGCTATGGAAATGTTTTTCCTTTGTTGTCCTCATGACTTTCAATTTATACAGCAAGAATTGTCAACATATTTTATTGAAAGACGTGAAAAGTAACTTTTCTGAGTGAGTTTTTCATTAGCCGCAACCTTAAATGTATTTCTTGTGCTCAGGGATAAATGGGTTAGAATGTTGTTTAAGGTATTATTCAGCTGAAGGATATATATTTTTGATCAAAGCATCAATAATTTAGTCGTTAAAGAAATATTTTTCTGTTTATGTAACAAGCTAGGTTCTGCAGTTTTAAAGTGTAGATTTTTGCATATTTTCTGAACAAAATTTTATTTTAAATTTTAAGTAATTTTTTAATATTTGAAGTTAAAAAATTAATAATTTTTTTGTATGCATTTAGTCCCACTTAAAAACTTCATAATGTTCACATAATAAACGCTCAAGTCAATCAAGAAAATATTTTTGGTTATTATATATGTATTTATTTTATTTATACTTATATTTAATTTATACTTTTTTTTATTTAATTATATTTATATTACTGTAGATTTATAATATACAGTATATCATATTCAACCATGAAACATATTTTCTCATTTCACTAAAAAACCATTCCTTTAAAAATAAGTATACGTAGTAGCAGGAGTTTTTCCACCTGAAAAGCGAATTTCAATTTGTATATGGCCTTTGGCAAGCATACGCTGTAAGAGTCTTTTTTTTTTTTAACTACGATAAATGTCATAAATCGCCCAACATGACTTATGATATCGCTCTGAACTGTTTTTTCACTCGTTCCAATGTCAACACATTTTTTTATTTGTACGGATAAATTCAAAAACGTTTGAGGCGTATCTTGTATTGCAGCAAAAGCTCAAAAAGAGAACCGAGAATGCGGGGTAAGCTAACAAAAAAAGGAATAATATAAAATACAATGAAAGTGTACTGAATGAGCATATAGAACTGCAAGATATCATGTAAAATAATTTTAATTAATAATATGAAACGTAAAACAGTTTGAATTAGTCGGTAAGTAATTAAAGATTATAAAAAACTTTCTCATATAATAAATTATTTAAATTTCTAAATTAAAGCCACAAATAAGTTTGTTTCAGTATTTTTTATAATACATATCTATTATGTTTTAAACGAATTTACTCTTAACAACGCTGTCAACTGGCTATGAAATTTTATTTTATATAAATAATATTATACAAATACGAACTATAAAATTTATATAATAAAAAATGGTATTTTATTTTAAGACCTTTGAAAATATTATTCTTGTTTGCTGGCATAACATTACAATCAATTGAATTGAATGAACACAACAGAAAAGTCAAAACAAAAGCCATTAAAATAATAATAATAAAACTAATAATTGTGTTATTATACCAAACAATGTTCATTGACTTTTGTGAGAGTTGGTAAAGTTGGCATAGTTCTCGTATGCGGTAGACCGCATTTAAGCATTTTACGACCAAAGTCCACTGCCCTCACAATTTGCAGTTTAACTCAATCAAATCAATAAAATGCCAATTAAAATGATTGAAAGCAAACTGAAAGCTTAAGCTGAGTATTCAATGAGTTGGTTTATGATACAAATGCATTGCAAAGTATTCCAGCTCATTTTATAGGCAGGTAAATGTACTTAATGTGGTCCGAATACAAAACAGGAAAAAATACATCAGCCACGAAACTTTCAAGTGTTTGCTCAGACTGGGGGAAAAGGTCTGGATTGAAGGCGCAGATACAATTGAAATCAATTGAAAATGTTGTAAATATAATTTATTAATATACTTTTGTATATGAATCTAAAGATGAATGCATGTCTGGCAGGCTAGATCGTAATATTTTTATCTCTCTAGCTATTGATACTTTCTAGTACAAAATTATCTTTAAATTTTTAGTATATTCATGTAAATTATATACTTATCATGATATCAGCCATCGATTAACAAATAAATTTCAAGATTTTAATTTTTTTAAAAATGATTGTTTTTTTAACAAATATTCTTAAGTCATGAAAAATATTAAATTAATAAAAGAAATTATATTGATGAATTTTAACTGCCTTATTATTCCACAGTAAATACTTTGACAAAATCGGATCAAAGTTATGTGAGTTTGAAATGAGTAAAGAATTTTTTATGATGATGGAAAGATTCTTATAATAAATTATCCATTTAGATTTCTAACTTTAATAAGTTCGTCAAAAATGCAGTGATTCTGTGCGGAGTGTCTATCTGGTCATATTTTCACCTCTCTATTAATTTGCAAATTTATTTTTGAAAATAAATTTTGTTTTTGTTTTATTTTTACTATTTGCTTGCCCAAAATTGTGTTACGAAAATTTAAATAATATTTAAATGTTATATTAATATAATGGTATAAATATAACTTAGGACTACCAGTAAATATATTAGTTTGGTTTTTAAAAAGTTATGGGAGTGTAAATCTATTATACAATCGACAATTTTGCAGTACAGGCAGTATATAAGAAATATCCTTATGGATCTAATTACTTTACTATTCCGATAGTTTAAACTAATGATGTCATTAAACTAACCACTGTACATTTAGTAAACATATACTACATATTTCTCTATCTAAATCTATACTGCATTGAAAGCCCGTCAAACTTTAAGCTTAGCGTGTATTGAGCTCATAACTTTGCCGCATGTCGATGTCATTTCTTTGGCCCTTGCTCTTAATGCTCGTTCTGGCAAAAGGCAAAAACCATCATTGCATTCTATGAGTTGGTACTAACGAACCTAACATGGCCTGTTGTTGAATGATAACAGCGAGCCGCAATGAAAAACATAGTACAACCGACGATAGATGGGCATGAGGCAGAAGGAGCGAAGGAGCGAAGGAGAGAAGGAGAAAGCTGTGGCAATTAATCTTTACAATACCGTACATGCGAAATGGAGTTCATAAATTCCAAGTCACGCTACACAAGGCACAAAGGACTAAGATGGGAATAGAGATTGAGAGGGGAGAGAGAGTGTAGAGGGTAAGGCTCCATTGCTTGTAGTGCTTCAAGTGTAGCACAGCAAACTTTAAATTAGCCTCCAGATCTGCAACATCATGTGTGTATATGTGTGTGTGTGTGTGCGCTTGTGTGGCAAATATGTAAGGCAAATTGTAGTCTACTTATGGGCACACACATACACACACACACACACCCAATCAGGTTAACAGATGCCAAGTCATAGCGACAGGTACAAGGTGAGATGTTTAAGTGACGCTCAGGGATTTTATGAACGAGTCTGTGGCACTATATGGAACACAATTTCAATTAGTCTAGTACTGCTGAGATTCTGAAACTTAAATTCTCTTCTAATTCACCTTTAAATTTAGAATTTATGAAGTTGAAAATATGGGAATATTAATTTAATTTAATAGATTTCCAGAACTCATAACTTCATCAAAATGGATCCAATTTCCATACGAATTGTCGCTTTCTTTATGGTTTGACATTTATTTATATTTGAAAATAAAATAGTTTTGACTTTTTTAATGTTTTTTTTCCCAACTTTAATTTGCCTTTAATTTTAATTCATTTCTAACCCTCACAGCTTCATAAAAACTTTTTTTTATTTTTTATTATATATTTTTAATTGGAAGGTTTATTTTCTCTTCAGAAAAAGCTGCTATTTAATTCTGTAAAATATACATATATATTTTTGTGATTATTTGGTTAATTTGTGTTTACCAATTAAAGAAAAATTTAGAAAAAATTAAAGCTTTAAAATATGAATGCCAATCTATTGCAAATGTAATTAAAAATAGTTGGAGAATCTTATAAGTTCTGCGACTTTCAATTTTAAAGTCAAAATTAATGCATATTTATAGCCAAGAGTTCTTTTTATCACTTAAATTTTTAAAACTTAAATACTTTAAACTTTTGCTTGCCATGTTTGCTGCACAATTTATTATAAGCTGATAAATGTGAATATATAAGTATATATATATATATACGAATAAAATGGCAATGGGTACAACAAATATGCTGCCAACTTAGTGCCTTGATATATGTATATATCTACTTTACTTATTTTTTTCCTTTGCGCTGTGCACAGTGCGTATGAGTAATAATGCGCCAATAGATTTATGGTAAACGGCATTGAAAGCAATGTTAAGCCATGGCTATGGCCAGGATATGCTTGTGTTTGCGCTTATGTCTGTATATAAAAATGCATATAAATTTCACATTTGTGCAATTTATTATGCGCACAAAAGACGGGGCTCCTAATCCTGCTGCCTTATCCTTTTCTTGCTGAAATTAGCTCGTTTGTCTTTGGCTTTATGTGTATCTCCACACCCACTCCCACACACAGAAACACACACACAAAGAATGTGTAGCTCTTTGGAGAACAAGCATGTGCTCTGGCTTCAAAATGTTAACCAGATCAAAAATAACTAACGTTATGTGGCCGCAATCCTTTTGAATAAATCAACAGGCGTTTTAGTCCTAAAACCCAGCCCGAAAGACCACACACAAAAAACATTTGCTGTCTGCCGCTTTTCAATGGCCCCGAATTGAATTTATTGGGGTCAGGCGAATGTTCGTAGGTGTTAAAAGTCCGGGTTCACTATAGGGGCTTTTCTAAACGAAAAAAAATAAAATATAAAAAAAATTTCCAACTGATGTGCGGCTTTTCAAATCACAACTGATAATTGGCTGGGGCGAAACGGCAGCTGAGCTCGAGGCATGAATTGAATTTAAATGGTTGATTAGTCGATTTCGGGAGCTTACACAAAAAATATGTAGTGTGAATTGGTATATATAAATAAAAACATAAAACTGGAATTTTTTATTATCAAATTGGAAATATAATCAATATGGAATTGTTGAAGCATTCATTATGATTGCTTCTTTTTTAGAGTACGGCAAAAGGTTGGATTGGATATTGAGACTTTATAAAAGTTTGATTTATGGTTTTCAGTTTTCATTTATATAATAAAAAAAATCTTTAAAACAATTAAAACTTTAACAGAAAAATCTTAGATTATTAATTAAGCACTTCTCAAAACTTTGAGCTATGTTTAAAGTTACATAGGCTTAAGCTACTGAATTACTTTAAACATTAATTTATCCAATGTGTTTTATTCCACAATTAATTCAATAAAATATCGAATAAATTGTGTAAAATTTATTAGGGTTTTTTTTCGACATTTGAGTCCTTAATACTTACAAAATAATTTGAGATTTTCTACATGGGTAGTTTTGCTTTAATGTTTTCTGTAGATTTATTTGTCACTCGAATCTTTTATTTGCTGTATTGTAAGCTGCCAATAAACTCTAATTTTTAAACTTATCGAAAAATATTTCGAACTCTGACAACAAATGCAAATTATCTTATAATTAAAAGCAATTTTTGAATGCAATAATTATTATTATTTAATCTCATTGCATATACAATAAATTAAAAGTGCCTTCAAGCTAAAATTTCTAGAAAATATAAGGGAAAGGGGTTTTATTTTGAGCCTTAAAATCATAGAAATCTGTTAATCAAAATGAAATATTATTTTTAAAAAATAAAAATAATAATAAATATATTTTTAGAAGTTGTGTGTTATATTTAATGTTTTTTGGCACATTAAAAATATATATAATATTTATGTAATAAAATGTATATTAAATTTTCACAGTTAATTAAATTTAAATTAAATAATTGTGTTCAAGCAATGCAAATAATAATTTAAGAAATATAATTATACGCTTGAGAAACGATGGTAAATAAAAAAAAATATTAAGCACATAGCTCTTTGCCTTTGGTCGCATAGAAAAATATATGCGTCTGTGGTGCAAACAACTGGAAGTTCGCTCATCAGAAACTTCATTACAACTGAATGGTCCTGCCAGCCTGTTAGTTGGATACTGAGATGGGGAACTAAAAACTTGTGTTTGTTGCTTTTGTACTGTTTAGCCAAAAAGGCATAAAAATGTCGCCGACGTCTAGGACTTTTTAAGTTTTTGCTGTTGCCGCCACTTCCGGTACACCCACCAGCTATACCCTATCCCGTCTCCTTGATCCTGCCACTTCTGAGAGCCACAGCTGCCATGTTGTACGCAGTTTGTGAAAACAGCTCTCGTGTACATAGTTTTTAGCACATTTTTAGCATTGCATAGTTTACGACTTCTTAACTCGATTTGCCGCAGGATAAAGTTTCGCATTTTTTTCATACAAATTTTTTTTTTTCTCTTTTTTTGGGTACATTTTTCCAACACGGAACTTGTTAATTTTCCGCTGCAAATCTGTCAACTTTGTCAACAGCATAGAAAGTAAAAAAAAAGAAGACAAACTGAGAAAGTTACTTTTTTGGTAGGCCAAATATTTATACCCTTAAAGATGAGGGTTTCTTTTTACATAAAATCTCTATTCCTGCACGATTTTTACTATTTCATAAAGCCTCAAAATTTATAAAATTTGTTGAGATATTTTTAGAAACAATTAAACAAAAAAGATCATACAACAATATATTATTATACCGATTACTATTATAGTAGCTTCAGGTTTGACTGTGCCGATTTCGATAAAATTAAATAGTATTAGTGAAGCTATAAAACCTGTTAGCTGGTGAATTTAGAAATCAAAATTTCTTTAAGAAAAATAGTTTGCATAGAATTGGACAGAAATAGTCTCTTGTCTTAATATTAATCTGGAATATACTTATATACACTATTTGAAGAATATTTACCAATTCCATAAAGCTTTTAAGATGAATTTTGCATCAATAAAAGTTTATAGAATTCCACAAATAAAAAAATAATAGCTAGGGTATTAACTTTGTTAATAACATTTTAATCGAATTTTAAAGAATTTCACCTAAAAAATTAACCTTTATTTGCTTGTCTTAATATCAGTCAGGTATATATATACTTATATTCTATTAGTCTTCGCTTATTTCTTTAGTTCGATACAAATTTCTTGACAAAGTTATTATACCCTCAGCAAGTGTACGCATAAGTATATGTATTCAATAGCAAACTCTGGCAAAAGTTTGTGTTGTAAAACTTTTGCATATGACATTGCATACTTTTAGGCGATGTGCCTACTCTAATTAAAAGTCTAGACTCTGTGGAACTTTTGTCATGTGTGTAGTGTAGTATATTGTGTATGCCAATTCATTGTTGTCGATTGTTGTTGGATCTGCTGATCTGCCCACCATTAACCGCAATTTCCAATTAATCAACTGGCGCACATTACCCACAACAACAACGACAACAAGAACAACAATGTCCAATGCAGATGTTCCTGGCAAATGTTATAAAGTTAATTGCCATCCATTTTACTGTCCCCTTGGCAATGGTTGGCTCAATGCCCCAGGGCTATAAATACGTTATTGTATGCACATACATATAATACTTGATTCTGATCAGGATGAGTTGCAAAACCAGCAAACAGTCCAAAGGGTCAACGAAGTATATCCTGTTGGCGATTTGTTATTAGATACTAAAAGTTAGCCTGGAGTGCATGTTTGGATGAAATGTTTTTTATTTATAATTATTGTGTGTTGAGGAAGAAAGTTATAAAATTGTGCTCATGAATGTAATTAGACAATGAAAAGATTAAGTTCTAAAATAAAAATGTTTATTTGCTTAGCTGCCAAAAGCAATTTAAAAGATGAGCAAATATTTAAAGTAAATCATCTTGTTATAAATTATAGAAAATTCTTTAATGTGTCAAATTGCATTTTGCTCATTTTGATTTGTGCAATTAATAAAAAATTTTATTTGGGGATATTAAATTAAAAAGTTGAAAATCCTTTTTTCAATTTAATTATATTTTATTAAAAAAAATTTAATTCTATACTAGTTTTCATTAAGATGAGAAAACGTTCAATAAATTAAGCCGTTGAAAAACTATAGTTAGGTGGGAACATTTTCCAAGCTTAGCAATAATATTAAATTAATTTTTAAAATTATATAAATATTTATAATAAGATATAACAATTAACGTAAAAAGATGGCTTCCTTAAAAGTTGAAAAAATAGAGTTTTTATTAAAAAGAAAAGAATATATTTATAATTATACCCGACGAAGTAAATAACGAAAATTTAAAAGGAATCAATTTGGTAAACTTATGGAAAGGGGAAGATTGTAAAATTAGAAACATTATTGAACTTGAAGTTCATTCAAATCAAATATTTGCCTCATATCAGTGTAAGTGGTAAATAAAGCATGTGGTTAGTACTGTAACTTGTAGTTCACTAAAAAATACCTTTGTTTGAGTGCTTTCCATTTTCTCTGTTCCCAACTTGCCACCTAGTATTCAATTTATCAATAGCGATTACTTAACCTCTCAATACACACACACACACACATGTACATGGATTTACGGTATCCACAAACTCGTTAGTATCAAAAGTCCATTGAAATGACCCTTTGCTGCAAAATAATATTGAAACTGTTAATGAAGTTAGCCCCAGCTGGGTCAGCATCATGGTAAGCAGACGACAATGCCCAGCATTGATCAATAGACAACATGAAAAACGAGCAGCATGCATTCAGCCACAGATACAGATACAGATACAGATACAGGGAAGCATAGGCAACCATAGTTACAGATACAGATACATTTGCATCAAAGTGGCAGCAACTTGAAAAATGCAACAGCAGCAGCAGTAGCAGCAGCAAACGCAAACTCGATTTGTGCACGGTAATTAAAATTTAATCATTGGACATTAGTATTCACATCCACACACACTCTCACACACATATTCACACACCCTTTTTGGAATATCCATTCAAATGCCCATTCAAGTTGCTATGAGTAATGCATTTTGTGGGGTTGAGCTGATAGCAATGTTGCCTGTTTAGGTGTCCTGTAGGCAACAGGCGAGCACAGTTCGAGGATATTCTGGTATAGGGTTATTATGGATTCGCTTTGTGCACTTTTGCTGCACACAAATCTGTGTGGCATGTAAATGTGCCCCCACCCAATAACTAAACATAAATGTTTGACATTTGTTTTGTGGGGCTTTTAATATTGCCTTTCCACCTGGTTGCACGTACTACACACCACCATTTGTGCTGGCTTTCGCTTGTGGCAACCAAAATTTTTGTGTTTCGCTTTCAACGGTTTTGTGGTAATGACATGCAATTAATTGCGGTTTTTAATACATCGCATACTAACTGAAAATGATACTGTGTACTGATGTATAATGATGGCAGTAAAATGTATACGATTATGAATGGAATTTCATTGCGCTTTAGCCGCAGTTTATATTTACAAATTTAATAAATATTTATATTTATTTATTCTTTTGTAAAAATTATTTAATTAACTTAAAATTCAACAAACCAATGGGCACTGCTCTTAATTTAATTAATTAAAAATGTAATCAATAACAATCATTGTTTGAATAGTAATGGCTTTTATAATTAAAATAAATAAAAATGTTTAGTTTTCGTTAAGCTCTAACAATAATATATTTACTTATTAGTCTCTGCTTCTGTTTTTATGTGTTTAAATTTATTAAAACTTTTTAAATTGTTTGCTTGTTTAAAACAAAGTTTGCAACTTAAAGCCAATATTGTTTTTTCTACTTTATTATTTCAGTTGCCTGAATAGTTTAAGATGCTCTCTCAGGTAAGTTGCAATTTACAAAACTTGAAATACTATCTTAATTATGATGAACTATGCACATTGCTGTTAAAAGTTGTTGGCAAAATTTTTGCTGCTTTTGTGCCAAAACTATTTTACCTTTTACTTTCGTTACTAATAAATGTGCTCCGAATTTCTTAATTATAAAGTTTTTGCATAGTTGCAAAAGTTGACAGAGGCCAGTTTTACTCGAATGAAAATGCCTTGAAATTATTCTATTAAGTACAAAAATATTTGAGAGTTTTATGTGCATTAAATAAGTGAAAGAAGTTTAAGGGTTTAGCTTTCAATTTAATTGTGGCTTTTAAATGTATTCTTATAGTAAAAAATACTTCGAAATAAACCACACTTATCAGTTGCCAAATTGCTCTGCCCGGTCAGGAACCTTCTTCTCAAATATAATCCCTTGTAGCACTTATTGCCAAACCCATTTCAATATACCAATATCTACATTTGCAACATTATGATTAGACACAGTATTACAAGTAAGTTCATGTTAAGTATTTGCAAATGGTACGAGTATTTGTTGAACCAAATACTAGTAATTTCTGATGTTGTTGCTGCTGTTTTGACTAGCACTTCGATTAGCTTTTGGCTGTGGCTGTTGCCATGTTTTACACCACATTAACTTGGCTTATATACTATATTAAGCACGTGCCCTTTCTCTCTATGCTCTTCGACACAGCTGTGCACACTTCCTTACATACTATAGACTAGAGTCTCATATATTGGTATCTGTGTGTATTACATGCAATATAAAGGCCGAAAGCACTACGTGTGCATACAAAATGGCGAACGGATCCTGTAGCTAGAGTTTTCGTCCTGCTCTGGGCAATAGCTGACTTCCCCCTTCTGACCGGTTGTTTGTGGCCTCAATAAATCAACTGGAATTAAGTCATCAATAATGAAAAGACATAAAGCAGGCAAACTGAGAGCGCAAGTTGAAACTGAACAAAAAATACAAAAAAAAAAAAAGTAAAAAAAATATTTTGTATATTTAAGGATGCATAGGAATCACAAAATGGTGCTGAAATGTTCAATATGCTCTTCACTAAAGTAGTTGGCATATGCTGACGGTTTTATTATAATTAGGTTGTAAATGTTGAAGGATTGTCAAAAAGATCTTATGGAATTTATACTTATTTTTGATTGGATGTTCAAGATCTTGTTATTCCATTGATTATAAAGTTTAAAAAAATGTTGAATAAGAGTTTGGTTTATATTTATTAACTAAAAATTTAAAAGACATTAATCAACTTTATAAAAACTCAAAAGAAAGCAATAAATGAGAAAAATTTGGATTCAAATTGAATAAAATTTTATATTAATCTTGGAAATGTATTCTCCCTAACTAAATGTTTTCTATCATTTAAAGAAATTTCGGATGGAAGACAGAAAATATTCTTTTTTTTTTATAGAAATCGGAGAGTATTTTTAAGAATTTTTTTATAGAAAATGTTTTATAATTTAGGCAGAAAATATTAGTTTAATTTACGGAATCTTCGATTTATACTTTGTGGCAAAACATATCCAAAAAGCTATAGTAACTGCGTTTTAGTCAATTTTCTATAATCGCAGGTGTATTTTCTGTTGTTAGGAGATTTTAATTCATGTGAAGCTTTTTATTTAATTCTCTGAATTCACAGTAAATAAACTTAAGAGGCCAAATAATTGTTAGTATTAACACTGCTAGTATAATAATTTCACCAATAAAATCACCATTAATTTTTAATTTAATCAAACAGTTGAATAACTTTTTTATTATTTTTCGCTGGTTGTGAAACCCCCCGATTGGCAACAATAGCTGGCAATCAAGTGAGGGTTTAATTAATTGTACAACATTGATTGCAAATATGCAAATAAATAATGATATTACAAAACTGAGTACATTTTTTGCGAAATATGAGCTCACAATTGTTTGTTGTTTGAAATAAATTCTGGGTTTTTTTTATTTTCTACAAAACCAAAAAATTATAATAATTTCTAATCTGTCTGAACATACAAATGTTGGTTTCTATGGCAAGCCCAACTATTAGTGAATGATTTGTTTATGCATCCTGCAAAGTCATCACGTTTTATACATCAACATCAAGTCTACTTAAAAATCTAAATACATAAGATCAGATAATGTCAAAAAGAAAAAATAAAATTCTCACCACATATATAATTAAAAAATGTTATTACTCTCTTGGTTACTTATAATTCTTATGCCTTGCGTGTAGAACTTTTGTGTTTTTTTAATTAGAAAGCCAAGTGAACAACAAAATAAGTATAATTTCAACTGTGAGCTGAGATTGACGCAATCAGTGTGTGTGTGTGTGTGTGTGTGTGTGTGTGTGTGTGTGAGGGGCACACAAACAATGATGACTCATCATTCTGGGCTTTGACTTTGATCAAGATAAATTCACACACTTTTTGCACTGGACGTCTTTTTCTGTTTTCATACCCTGTATTTCGAGAAGTGGATTAGCAGGGTATGCATGTTTGTGTAAGAAAAGGAATGAAGCCAGAGTTAAGAAATTTTAATTGATGATTGTGAGTTGATATTATCACATAGAAGATCATTTTGGTAGGCATCAAGAGACAGATACACCTATCTTGTATTCTGCTTCGTTTTTTTTTTTTTTTTTTTTTTTTTGTGATTTTATTATTTAATATCACTGTTATTTGTCTTCTGCAAATAATATTATATCTCTCTTATTAGAGTCTAGATGAGGTACATTATCAGATAAGATTTACAGATGTATAAGTATATAGCTTTTTGTTTCAAGTATTTTTAGCTATTCAGAAAACATAATTATTATTTTGACAGAATTTTGATTGAGAGCATACGAGATTTAAGTACTCAAATTATAGATACAGGGTATAACTAAGTCAAACACACACACTTAGAAAATCCCGTTTGGTTTCTTTTGTTTTTATTTTATCCCGCTGTAAAGACAAATTCATAAATATTTTAATTAAAATCGAGTGATTGTCGACAACATTGTTCTAAGTAAAAAGTTTATATATATATATTTTTTTTTCGCAAAGTTGCAACTTTGTTGCCGTTAACAGCGATGCGGAAACGGTTATACAAGAACTCAAAACTTGAACTCGTAGTCGAGTATAACGTCATCAGAAACGCATAACATTCAAAAAAGCATTGAGAGGAAAGCAATGTGGAAAACAGCAGCAAACTTTTTGGCGCAAGTTCAGCGAAAGTTTTTGGACTTTTGCAGCACTGTGTAAAGCTGCTAAGAGAAATTTAACTAATTCCATTATGCATACAACAAGAAGAAGAAGAATAAAAATTGAAAGGGAATAGAATTTCGAAAATGTTAAACAAAAATGTGAAAACTTTGCCCTTGTGTTGTTTGAGGCCAAAGAAGCTGCTTTTTTTTGCTATTAAGTCTTAAATTTCGCATGAAAATTACGTCTTGTGTTTATTGAAAAGGCGCACATAATTCGACAGGACACCTCGTGACCAGCCTTTACTAAGCCTGTCCTTAATGTCCATTAGCCAAGAGTCAACATTTGTGGTGGCTGTTGTGTGTGTGGAATGTCAAAGGGGGAAGAGAGTGAGTTTTCGTAGAGGGGTAATAGCCTGTCAGAAGATTGACTGCGGCTTAGAGGAAAGGATACTTTAATGAATGTAGGAGGAGCACTTGCTATAGAGAATGAAGGCTTCGAAAATATAATTTTTTTTTATGAAATGTCTTCTAGATGATTTTTGTCATTTATTTCACTTTTGACAATATAATGAAAGTTGCAAATCTATAAAGAGCACTCTCTATGAGAAAGGAAGTTTTCCATATTGACAAAATTTTAAGAACTTCAAAATTAAAGTAAACTATCCGAAGCACTCTAATAATGATAATAAACGCAAACAAACTTCTTATTCCATAACAATTTTGACATTTACTTGCTGAATGAGCGACCGCTAAACAATTCACAGTGCCTACCAACAATCAGTAACCCCCAATTTCTACAATTATTTGCATACTGCAGTATGCTATACCAAAAAAAAAAGTAGAAAATCCTATTTATAACAAAATGAAATCATTAAGCGACGTTTACTGTCAACAAAATGGCACGCAAGCATTTCAAAAGCAATCACATCAAACCATAGGAAATAATAAAAAATCATATAGGCGGAAAACCGAACTCCGTAGATCCAGGAAAAAAAAAATAGAAAAGAAAAACAAGAATGTAACCCAACAAGTTGTCGACTTGCCGTGCAATTGAGTTGAAAGACAAACAAAGCCTGAGCTTTGCATGCCTACCTATCGACGAGGGGGGTAGTTGAGTTCCATTTTGATAGGGGTTGGGGCTTAGGGGGTTACTTGTCTTTGTCTGTTACTTTAGGGGAGACTGTGGCCACAATGAACGCTGCGATTCATTCAGTCAGTTTGTCAATTACATTGATTTCGTGCATTTGGCGCGCGGTTTGTTTGCATTTTTGTCAGTCAAGTTGTTTTTTTTATACCCTAACAGAGGGTATTACAATTGAGTTATGAATTAAGTTAAGCATAGAGGTAGGATTAAGTGACTTAATTAGTTATATATCGTACAAATATTCCTGATCAAAAAAGGGTTAATCTATCTAATATGTTGCAAGTTTCTCAGTCTTAGATATAACTTAATGAAGAGTTAATTTTTGCATATGTGGGAATCGGTAAATTCTTTCTAGTATATTTTATATCTACCAAAGGTATAATAACTTCAAAATTAAAAAGCTACCATAGCAAGAATTGGTAGATAAGTAAATTCTGGTATAAACAAATTTTTATGTTGTCTAAATCCGATCAAATTTTAATTGCTTTGTGAAGAAGTTTCAACAAACTTCAGAATTATAAATTGTATTAAACTTAAAGTTTTAACAAAGTTGATTAAATGAGGAGAACTCTATAATGTCAAAAAAACTATCGTTAAAGAATTAATTTTTTTGCATAAAAAAACATTTCTTGAAGGGTATTTAACTTTGGACAACTGTTTTTTAATTTTCGTTTTTGCTTTGTTATTTTTGTCACCCAAGCTGCGGAAACGGAAACGTCGTCAACGCCATTGTGAGGCGCTGACAACTTCGACAGAAGCATGGAACATTTTGATTTCAGTGTCTGTCTCACATTTAATAACACAAAGTGTCTCTGTTTCTTTTCGTCTTTTTATATATTTCTTTTTACTTGATACTCGGTATTTGTATTCATTTACCTTTTTTTCTTTTATTATTTTCGACTGTTTCCTGCGGTTCAACAACAATAAAAAAAAACAAATGCCACTGATTGACTTTGCACAATTTTCATTATTATTTTTATTTATTGTATTTTTGGCGTATTTTGGAGTTTTATTTTTCACTGAACTTGTTTTTACTTCTTCTACTATGTTGTTTACTTTGACATAATGTTTTATCTATCAGATGCTTAATATCGAAATTATGATTGTTGTTGTCATTCACTTCACCTTTATATAGAGCTATTGACATTACTTTTGGGGTGTTCAATTGAATGCCAGAGAAAAAAAAAATATATATAGATTTTCTGATGACTTTTTTTTATTACTCTTGTTTTATGAGGCGTAAAAATATCATTAGAGTGTATAAAAATAGATAAATAATGATGTGGTTTTTAGCGACATTCATTGTTTATGTAATTTACTAATGTTTGTAGAATATACATTTTAGATAAATGAGATAAACACTTAATATTTAAACATATTTAGGAAGTCTGAATATGTGTATTATTGATATAAATTTTGGGCAGAACTCAGAAAAATTTTGAATAAATAAATTCGGCTTTAATTGAATAATTTTCCGGTATTTTTTTAATTTTAAAAATAATTTAAATACCCTTTCACTGTATTTAACTGATGCGATAAATAATTTTGAACGTGCTGTTATTAAATAAAGCTTAATAAAAAGCTTAAATAAAAGAGATTATATTAAATTATATGACCAGAGCCCATATAATGCATTACGGAAACGTTTCACAGTTAAGTCCTGATCGTTGGGCCTATCATGCAGTGAATAATACTCCGAGTACTACTCATATTCATAAAAGTGAAAATGGCAAAAAAAAAATAAAAAATAAAAATTATATGAAAAATCCAACACAAACACGAAGCACACTCAGGACGCAGGACGCAGTCGCCAATTGCAATTGCATATTTACTTATCGCCGGGTAGATAACAATTGACTGCACAGGCGGCGGTAGTAAAAGGACAAAAACAAAATCCCAGTGAACTTTATTAAAATTATGAAAAAATAAAAAAATAAACGATAAAAAATATGTAAAAGAAGTTGCGGCGCGCCAAAAGCAAACGCCAAATTAAATGGGATACAAAATTGGAATGATGGTAAAGGTATGCCTGTCTGTGGCAACAAAGGACACGCAATGCCCCAACGTTATACTGGCCGCACAAAAGGGGTCCTTGCTGTGTGGCATATGCTGGACAGGAGCTGAAGTTGAAGCAGAAACAGCAGCAGTTACTGGGAGCAGGAGCAGGAGCAGATGCAGAAACTGTTGCCCTGCGCAGTCAACAGGATGCAAAAGTGCAGTCGATTAACGGATGCCCCGAGTGCGAGTCCTTTTCCTGCATCTGTGACTGTAGCTACGATTTATACAGGGCGTATATGTGTGTGTGTGTCTGTGGGCGTGTCATGTCTGCTGGCATATGCATTTTTATTAAATTTAATAAAGCTGCAATTAAACAATTTACTTTTTGTTACATTTGTCGCGCCAAACGAAATCTGAAATTAATTTCATTGTGGTTACTGCCCACAATGAAAGACTTGCCATAAAAAATATACATATATATTATCTACATATATGTATGAGTATTTAAATTTATGAAGTTCTGCTCAGACGAGCATTGGAGTGGAATGAACTGAAAGGGGTAACAATTTAAATGGACATATTTTTTAATGAAAATTCAAATTAGAATAGGAAATTTAACTTTTGACAGGAATGTACAGAAAGTTATTAAAGTTTTTTAAATTTAATGTTAAAAGAGAAATTAACTAAATGACCACAAAAATATTTAAGAACCGAACAGATAACACTTCTATCTAGTCTTTGAAAATTCCAAACAGTAACAAAAAGTCAGGAAAAAAATTATATATAATCTTTATCTAATGCACATGTTCAAATACAAATTTTTTAAATATTATAATACTAAATTATATGCAAGCTGTTACATACTTTTAGGTGCTATTTATTTTTGTTCAGTTGCGCATCTTCGTGTAATTCGCAACCATTTTTAGCAGTTAGATTATAAGATCTGTGAGGTTTTTCCATATTATAATTTATTTATTTTTTTTTTTTTTGTAAAAAATCAATTACATTTATTTTGTGATCTAATATCAAGTTATTACAAATATTGATACTAATAAATAAATTCAATGTTTTTACAGTGCGCACATATCAAATGGCAATAAAATGTTAAAAAATAAAAAAAAATTTCAATAAAATAAAAATGAGTAAAATTCAAAAGTACATTTGCTAAATTTCAAAATTTTGTTAAACAGTGTTCATCAGCCAAGCGCAAAGATTATCAACTGTGAGGCAATTAGGCAGAGCATAAAGTCAAAAAGTCTAACCCCAGAAAAAATAAAAGCCACAGTTAAGCTATGAAAATGCGTGAATTTGGCAGTTTGATGCGCTGCATCAACAGTGTCATCATCATTATTATCATCAACATTGTTATACAGCTCACCTGTGCCAAGGAGAGCAGCAAAAGTGCGTCACAATTGGAGGAACGTTACAAATGGACAACGGTACGTGCTGTAGGGTGTAGAATGAGTAAATTATGATAGACTGGAAGTTAACCCTCTTCTACTATTTGCAGCTGGACTGGTTGAAACAATTAAACTACAGTCACGAGCTGCACAATGTGACCACCGCCGATGGGTACCAGTTGCAGCTGCAGCGTCTGCCCCAAGTTGGGGCACGTCCCGTGCTGTTGATCCATGGATTGTTGAGCAGCTCACTGGGCTTTGTGTGCCTCGGTCCAAGCAAGAGTTTGGGTAAGCATTTGAGCATATACTACTCAACATATGTTGTATGGCCATTGGGGCAAAGTGTGTGTAAGTGTTAGTGTGTGCAGCCTTTCAGTTGCATCAGCGTCACTACGATGTGTGGCTGGTGAATCTGCGCGGCACGTCGCCCTCGGGCAGACATCACCTAGAGCTGACCGATGTCATGTCCGAGTTCTGGCGATATAGTTTTCATGAGCATGGCGCATACGATTTGCCTGCCATAATTGACCACATTGTGGAGTTCACAAAGGGGGAGCAGGAGCAAGATAAGGATTCGGAGCAGGAGCAGCAGCAGCAGCAGGACGAGCCGGAGCAACAGCAGCGGGTGAAACAGGATGCGCGTCAAGTGCTACTAATTGGACACTCGCAGGTGAGCACTTCTGTGCATTCCGTGTGCACAAAAAGCATTGTTTGGCACCCCCCAAAAATGATGTTGCATCATGTTCTTACCTCAGGCTTTTAATGCATTTCTGGTGCTCTGCTCAATGCATCCGCGTTTCAATCAGCATATCCTGCTTATGCAGGCAATGGCGCCTTTGGCCAGGCTGCATCGACAGGTGCGTTTCGGTGCCCCACAGATGCGTGCCATAATGAAGTTCGTCAAGGTAATTAACACTTTTGAATAATTGTTTAGCTAATTGAGTTTTGGAACTTGATATTCTTTAATGCAGTCAAAACAAACCATTTTGGGAATTCACTTTTCCAATCTACTTTATTGTTTGGGCTTATTGTAATAGTTGGCCTTAACGAAGGGCATTTTGGTAATTTCCGCTTCGTAGAATTTGTCACGTACTTTGAGTTCCACTTGGGTACCAGGTTTCTTAAGCTGCTCCTCCACATAGCCCATGGCTATATTGCGACCAGTGCTGGGACTGGGGCAACCACTTGTCAGCTGACCCACCTGCTTGCCACCACTGTAGATTGCCACACCGGCACGTGCTGGTGGTGCCTTAGCCCCCAGCATTTGCAATCCAATGCGTCGACGTTGCACGCCCTCCTTTAGCTGCTGCAGTATACGCTGAGCACCTGGAAAGTCAGACGTACTGCGTCTACGCTTGGCCACCAGCCAGGCAAGAGCTGCCTCCACGGGCGTTGTCTGGGCATCAATGTCGCTGCCATAGAGACACAAGCCCGCCTCCAGGCGCAACGAATCTCTGGCGCCCAAACCCGCCAGCTTCAGTTGCCCAGCAGCCAGAAGAGCCTCTGTCAATGATTCCACCTGCGTGGAGGGCACAGAAATCTCTACACCATCCTCTCCAGTATATCCACAGCGGGTAATGCGCACATTTTTAATTCCCGCCAGTTCAAACTTTCCCGAGCGCATAAAGTAGAATTGTTCCAATGCTTTTGGGTCTGATAACAGCTTTGCCAGCTCCTTGGCCACCTGAGGTCCTTGCACCGCAATTAGAGATTGATCTGCGGGGCTGAGGAACTCAATTGATACGTCTTTGCCTTGGTTTTTGTAATAAGACTGAAAGGATATGTGTTTAAATTAATATTATATCATTCTAAATTAAGTTAAAAAATCAATTAGATAAATTTCAATTAATTTCCGATAGAATCGATATTGCCATATGTTGCTGTTATCGATTGTAATAAAGCAACTTTCTTGAGCTGAACAATCGATGAGGGAAAGCAAATATTATAAATAATATTAACGAAACTCGAATCGAATTAAATGAAAGCCTTGACAGTGGCTTAAAAATAAAACAATCGATAGTATCGATACTGTCATCGATTAATTTCAACCCTGCAACTCCACAACTTACCACAGCTGAGCCCATTATATTCATATCCTGCTGTTTCATAGCCGCATTGGAGACCACATAGAGCTCCTTATCACTGACTTTATTCACTATCAGATCATCCAAAATGCCGCCTTGATGATTGGTAAACACCGTCAAACTGCCACTGCCTGCTGGCATATCCAGAATATCAGCTGTACAAATGGATTCCATACAAGTCGCCGCATCCTTGCCCCTGACATAGGTCTGCAGCATGTGGGAGACATCGAAAATGGAGCCCACACTTCTTGTGTACAAATGGGAGGCAATGATGCTCTGATCTGTGTATTGGACAGGCAACGCATAGCCCCCAAAGTTGACAATTTTGCCACCTTTACGCACATGGAAATCATAGAGAGCAGTACGTTCACCTTCTGTGGAGGCATGGCGTAATCTTTGCCAGCCCAGAGATGGAATCGTTAGCTGCTGCAATCGGTTGCTTAGTTTGAACATCTTGGCAAGACTAAAAATTGAGTACTTAAACCATCTTCGTCTGATAGTTGATAAGCCCGTCCACATCGCCTGACATCATTGAGAGCAGCTCAGCAGACCTGGAGACAACAGAAATTTATAGATTGAGCTGCTCTAATCGCAGCGAAGTTCAAAAATAGACGATAACCCTCCCCTATATAGAGAGCTCAAAATAGTTTTGAGATAAGCAGAAATCGTGAGTTAAAACAGCTGTGAGTTGTTTGAGAGAGCCTGAAGAGTGAAATTTTAAGAGAATTTGGCTTGAGAGCTGGGAAACTGAAAGTATACAAAATGGAAGAGTAGAAACAATAAAAAACTGAGCTTAAAAACATTAAAAATATGGTCTGAAAATCGTTTTCCGAATTGTAGCAGTCAAGTGTTATAGATGTAAAACGAAATAAAGCTGCATTGTGAACAAGATTAAGAAAGTTTTATATGATCATTAAAATGATATCTCCATAAATTAAATTTTTTTTTAACAAAAACAAATGCATCTGTTTTAGAATATAATAGATTAAATTACAAAATGCTCTTTTGGTGATCTCTCTATATTTTCTGTTTTGTTTTTTTGTGAATACAGTGGGAAAAATAATGAGCTACTTAAATGGACTAATTTTTAATCATTTATATATATATATATACTTTTTTTTTGTATATTGTTGATTAAATCGGGATATATGCATACACCATAAATGTGAATTAAAGAGAAAGCTATACATATTTTTGAGACAGAGAAAAGATCAATAAAATGTTAATTATAATATGAAAATGTCAGAATTGCATTCAGAAAATATCAATTAAGGTAAAGAGTTCCCATTAAGACAGTCTTAAAATCTATTGTAGTTTTAAATATTAAAAATCTAATTTAAACCCTTTTACAGCAACGTCAAAAAGCAAATAAATTTGAATTATTTCCACCCGGAGAGCTGCGTAAACTATGCCAAAAGAAGAGAGAACAATGCGAATATTATACCAAGAATTTAGCGGGAAGTGCTTTAAGCAATAAAAGGGTAAATCTGATACAAGTCCATTAAAGATTAACTACTTTAACTATTTTTTAAAATTCTCCTTAGTTACTGGAAATCTTCAATTATGATTATTTGCTGCAAGGCGGCTCCGCTCGAGAGCTGCAACATTTGCAACAGATTTGGAAATCGGGTGATTTTATAGCCTACGACTATGGACCCATTGAGAATATGCAAATCTATCATGGTGTCGAGGCATTGGGCTATAATCTTAGCCAGATCAGTGTGCCCATTATATTATATTTTGGTGAAACAGATGCTATTGCCACGCCCGAGGGCGTACATAGTATTTATGCCAAAATGTTGAATTCTGTGCGCAGTGTACGCCGTATTGCATCTTCAAAATTTAATCATTTTGATTTTCTTATATCCACAGAGGTCAAAACTCTGGTAAATGACAAACTGATCGAGCTAATGGAAAAGTTTCTCGATGGCAAATTGCCATACATAATTGAATGAATAAGGCAGCAGGTGGTTTATTTTTTTTTTTAAATTATTTTTTATATATTGGTGGTTTGTGGTGCTAACTAACTAATTGAGTCTCAAAGCTGTCATCAAAGCGTGCCCATTGAGGCTCATTAAAAGCAAAAATGTTTTATTTGTTGTCTTGGCCGCCAGCCAAATGGCAATTATATAATAGGTTGGTCAAAAACCATTTAAAAAAAAAATTAAATAAAAAAAATAAACTGAATACTAAAAGCTTAAGTGTATAACACAAAATGTGACAAACTGGCCATTTGGCCCCAACACTTTTACTTTCTTTTGATTGCTCACTCAAAAAATAAAAAAAGCGTACAAAAATAAATAAAAAAAACCAAATGTTGCTGATGTTTTTTTTCTGTTGTTCTCTTTGTTTGCCCCGCCGGCAATTATGACCCACAATGGACGATGTCTGTGGTAACGACAGCTTGGCCAAAAAGGTTATTAAGCCATAGGGAACTTGGCCAAAAGCATGTTGACTAAAAAAATAATTAAATTTAGGATATGTATCATATATTTTTTAGTTCAGATGCTCTGACTTCATAGATAAAAATATTAAATATATAATTCCTATAAATTGCTAAGCTCTGCTCCAAGAGCGTAGTTTGTTAGGGGAGTTTTGTAAGTTAAAAAAATGCATTGATATTAAAATATAGATTATATATAAATAAAGGCTTTTAAATCAGTTCTTATAAACTCAAAAATGCAGCACCTACCTTCGTTTAAAATAGATTTCGGTTTCCATTTTGAGTGGAAAAATTATCAAAAATCCAATAACATATTTAATTTTGAGCCCTAAAAGATTTCTTATCCAAAAATTAAAAAAATAGTTGTAAATACTAGTTTTTTATTTTTATTTTATTTACTGTGAATTTGATACATTTTATTATTTTAATTTTAAAACAAAATACATTTAGGAATGACATTTAAGTCCAATTACATTTTTGAACAATGTTTTAAGTTATAATTGTGCACAGATTTTTTTTTAATAATATGGTTAAATTTTCTTGTAACATATATCAATGCTTTTTGTTATATTTTATAAAATATATTTTTTGTACAGCGTTCTATTGAAATTGTCCATATTTTTATTTTTTTTTTCGAAGTGAAACTAATCAAATTCGAAAGCACTTACACATTTTCACATTACATTAGTAATCAGTGTAATTTGACCTACTTTAAATCTAGCACAATCTTACGTAGAAACATATAAATCGAAGTATTACTGTAGTTGACTTTAGTGTGTACTTTATTGATAGCAACACTCTACGCATCTCAAATGTGTTTTTTTTTTATAAACTTTTATTGCGCTACCTTTCTCTCCAGCGCTCTGTCACTCTCTCTCTCTCACTCTGACAATTATTATCTGTCCCAAAACAAAATAAGTAAAGGTGATCCACAGAAAGAGAGAGGGAGAGCAAGATAAGCGCGAGAGAGATTAAGATTGATTGACTTAATAATACCCTATATCGAAATTCTTGTTTTATTGACATAAACGCTGAGAATAGCCTTTAGTTCTTTTATATAATACTATATAATTGTTTTATTTTGAAACTAGCTTATTTAATTACATATTTATATTTTTTTATTAAATTTGATTTATTTTTATTGATTTGTAAAGTGTGTGGGGAAGATTTAATAATTAATATATTAAAGATAACCTATTAATAAAAGGTTACTAAATTGTTGATGAATACTACACTGTTAGTTATCATTAACAAATATTAACCTCTGATATACCCTAATAATATTAAATATATTTAAGATAACCTATTATTAAATTGATGATGAATACTACACTTTTAGGTATTAATAACAAATCTTAACTTCGGATATACCCTTTGAAACCATTTAATGGGCACAGGGCATAATTAAAGTTGAAACCAAAATGTAAACAAAACAAAAACCAAAATCACGTCACTACGCATATTTTTTTATGTTTTTCTTTTTTATCGTTTTTGTTGCTGATCGAAAGTTTTCGTAATTCTTTGTAAGCGCGGAAGTTCGAAACGCGTTGCCGGGTTTTTGGATTTCAGTTTCAATTTCAGTTTCAGTTGAGGCCGCGACGTGCAGCGTTTACGTTGACCAAAAAGAGCAGAAAAAAAAAGAAAAAATAAAATTTTAAAACCGAAAATCTGAACGCCGAATTTCACTTTGCATTTAACATAAACCAATTTATGTGTTAGTTTCATTAAATAATTTAATATAATGCAACGTCGTTGGTTGTTGGCATTGGGTTTATGCCTGCTCATCAGCAGGACACAGGCGCAGCTTATTGGCGGCGAGGAAGATGAGGAGGAGGACGAGGAAGAGGAGGAGGAAGAGGAGAGCATTGAAGATGAAACACCAGAGGAGAAGCTGCAGCGTAAAAACATCAAGCAAGACTCAAACCTAACTGTGGTACGAAGATTAATGACTCCGATTAGGGGAAAGAGGAGGCCAACAGGCTACTCCATCATCAACTGCAACAATTTACACATTTCATCAACAGGATAAATTAATTGCGAAGTATGGCTACCAGGCGGAAGTGCATCATGTGACCACCGAGGATGGCTACATTCTAACAATGCATCGCATAAGGAATCAGGGCGCTCAACCCTTTCTACTCCAACATGGACTCGTTGATAGCTCAGCGGGTTTTGTTGTTATGGGTCCCAATGTGAGTCTGGGTGAGTGTCTCTGTGATTAATGGGAATAGTCCCAGTGATTACCACAAGCATAAAATGGCTTCCAATGACTCCTTCCATCAGGTTACTTGCTGGCCGACCACAACTATGACGTCTGGCTGGGCAATGCACGCGGGAATCGTTATTCTAGAAATCACACAACTCTTGATCCGGATGAATCGAAATTCTGGGATTTCAGTTGGCATGAAATTGGCATGTACGATCTGCCAGCGATGATCGATTATGTACTTAAGACAACTGGCTATAAGAAGCTACAATATTCTGGACATTCCCAAGGTTGTACAGCATTCTTTGTAATGTGCTCAATGCGACCCGCTTACAATGAGAAAGTCATCTCTATGCAGGCCATGGCACCGGCTGTCTATGCCAAGGAAACTGAAGATCATCCTTATATACGTGCCATCAGTTTGTATTTCAATGTGAGTAATGTGATAAAAGTGTCAAAAAATGGAGTTAGATATGAAAAAAAGAGAGTTCTTTTTATAGAAATTTTTTTAAATTTTTCTACACGATTTCTATAGTTTGTATTTAAAGTGAGAGATTGTTTTAAGCAGGAATTAGACAGAAGTAAATAGTTTAAAATTGAATTTATTACAATTGTTAGCAAACAAAATATTCCTGTTAAAATATTAAAAATATTCCGGTTAAAATTCTATTTTTGCTCAATTTAAATCAGAATAGAAAATATCATAATTGCAAAATAGATTTATGGTTAAAATAAATTAAGATAATACTGTGCAAAAATTCGATTTTATAACTAAATAAATTTAATTTCAATATTTTAAAAGATATCTTAAAAAAATATTTGAATTGAATTGTAGCTTTGAAAAAAGAACAAATATCCAAACCTAAGTTTTTAAAAGCTGAGAGAATAATAAAGATATATAATAAGGATTACTTTACTTGGTAAAATCAATGGAAGTTAAGCTTTGAATTATTTAGGTTTAGATAGAAAATCATTTATCACAGGAAACCTCATATAAATAGAACATCAGGAAAAAATTGAAATCTCTCCATGGTAATTAATATTTAAATATAAGTTTTTAGAAACCTTAAGTATTAATATAGTTGGGTTCTCGAGAAAACAACAATTCTTCCGGTTAAAATTATAAATTCTTAATTAATTCTAGAGTCTGGTGGGCAGCTCCATAAGAGAAATGTTTAATGGTGAATTTCGATTTCTCTGTCGCATGACCGAAGAAACAGAGCGTCTATGTATTGAGGCTGTCTTTGGCATTGTGGGCCGCAATTGGAATGAGTTTAACAGAGTAAGTAGCATAACTAGAGTATGCTCAAGGAATAAACACATACATATATAAACTTTTCCGATATTTGCAGAAAATGTTTCCTGTTGTTTTGGGCCATTATCCCGCTGGCGTGGCTGCCAAGCAGGTCAAACATTTCATACAGATTATCAAGAGCGGCAGATTTGCGCCCTATAGCTATAGTTCCAACAAGAATATGGTACTCTATAGGGAACATCTGCCACCTCGTTACAATCTGAGCTTGGTGACGGTGCCAACATTTGTATATTATTCGACCAACGATTTGCTGTGTCATCCAAACGATGTGGAATCCATGTGTGAGGATTTGGGCAATGTTACTGGCAAATATTTGGTGCCCATGAAGGACTTTAATCACATGGATTTCCTTTGGGCTGTCGATGTCCGAAAGCTGCTTTACAATCGCATGTTGCAAGTGCTGGGCAAGCTGCCACAGGCAAAGGATGTGCAAGATGAGGAAACAAGGAGTCTGGGGCGTGGTCGAGGACGAGGACGAGGACGAGCACTTGGCCTAGATGCGGCCTTGTAGCATTTCATATTGTTTAATATTTAATATTTATTTATTTATTTGACTTTTGCTGTGTAGCTTTAAATATGAAATAGATATTTGCATAAAATTGTACGCTTTTAAATATGCAGACGTTGTTGCGGGGCGTCTAAGCTTCAATTCGACCGGAAACGGAAGTC
Source organism: Hirtodrosophila alboralis (assembly GCA_035043045.1). NCBI lineage: Eukaryota > Metazoa > Arthropoda > Insecta > Diptera > Drosophilidae > Hirtodrosophila > Hirtodrosophila alboralis. The sequence goes on along the minus strand of JAWNNH010000183.1, from coordinate 605,106 downwards.
AAGTGTTGTTTCTTTTCGCAGACAATGACTTGGCCCAGAAACTGTAGCAGATTTTCTAGTAACAGAAGCAGCAGCACCAGCAGCTACAACAAGTACATGCATTCGTAAGCAGATTTCCTTAAGGAAAATTCCCTATTTTCTTATGCACATGCCATTTTCTCAACAACAGCTGCTGTTGCTTTTGGTCCTGCCATTGTTGTGGTTGTTGTTTTCCTGACTGACTTCCTAGAGCTGCTTATGCTTTCAGGCCACCATGTCCTGACATTTGCATTTCAGTTTACCAGGCCATCCAACTAAGTGAAAAACTGTGTACAGGGCGTGAAAACGAAGTTTCCATGTTCTAAAATAAACACACACACACAGAAAAATGGCTGAAGATTATATTTAAAATAAATATATAATTTCTGTATTTAAATAGAACTTCCAGATAATAACTAGTATCACAAAGATTATATTTTAAATATATATGAATATATTAAAAATGATATTTTCATATTTATAATTCTATTTTTTATAAATAATATAAATAAATACAAAATATATTTATTATTTATATTTTTTTTTTATATATTCGAGTTCTTGAATTTATCACAATATGTAATATTAATATTTAAAGTATAAATATGTAGATATATGTAAATGATAATAACATGGCAGTAGCAGCTAAAGCAGAAATTTAACATAGTTTTGCTATGTTATTTTACGGACACTGTCTGTTATTTAGTTACTGAAACAATTAATTAACATAGTTAATGTTATTCTGCTTCGCTTCACATTTCTCTGAGCTCTGCTCAAAATGAGAGCAAATCATTTCTCTCATTTCTCTGACAATGTGTTACTATATACTTGTTGAATACTCTTTTGACTCCAACAGTTTTTAATCAATCTTAACACCTTGACTTTAATTTAATTTAATTTATTTATTTTATATGCATCCGCTTAACTAAAAAGCAGCTCATATTTAATACGAATTAAAAAAAAAAGATTATCTTTGCCTATTTCCGTAATCAGCTCAATGATATATTTAATCTTTTGTAATAGACGTTTGTACACCTTGAGTTCAATTACTTTCGTAATCACCACTTACTACGTATTACTACTGAGTTAGTTAAATATTGATTTTAAATACATTTATTTTCTAGTCGATGAAAAATCAACACAGCTATTTCCGATGCTGTTTGACGTTGTAAGGTTGATTTACATAAACTAATTATATGAGATTATAAAAAGAAACTAAATAAAAATAACAACACGTGCATCAAATGCTCTATTCTTGAAAAAATATATATTTTGAAATTTCAATGTGAAAACTACAGGAAAAATATTATTTAGTTAATTTTCATTGAAACTAAACTAGAAATTTTATTATATTTCATTAATTATATTTATTTATAAAAATTATATTTGTTTTTGCCAATCGATCATTCTTAAAAAAAAGTTATTCGATAATTAACTCATGTTATGTGTTGGCCAATCGATCATGCCAATTGATCATGTATTTTTAAAATAATAATTTACATTAATTCAATAATTGATGTATGTTATTTTTTTGAATTTGAAAACCTCTTTTTTTAATCCAAATCTATTAAAAAGCTTTCAAAAACTTTCAGGTAAAATAATTCTTTAATTGCGTCGATCACATTCTGGAAAAAAAAATGTTCTGATATGTATATATTGTTGAATCCATTTGGGATTTGTTAGATCATATTTTGTTCATCAGTTGTATTTTACTTTTTTTTTTTTTTGGTTAGAGTATAATTCGTATGAATCGTAGACAATGTATAATATTTAAATGATGATAAATGTCTTATTATTGCTTATAACCGATCTTCTAGTTGTTGCTGTTATTGTTATTGCTGTTGCCTCTCTCCGTTCTGTGGGTTAATTATCAAAGTTTTGCAGGGTCTGACCCGAGATTGTTCCCGGTTTTCAGAACGTGACTAGAGTTTTGTATTTGCTTGTTAAACGTAGCCCGGTTCCCAGTTCGTTTTGATTGTATTTTATTATAAATTTTTTTATTATTATTTTTTTTTTTTAGTTTTTGATTTTTGTTTGCATTTTGTTGTAATTTTTTCGCAACGTTGCGGCCATCCTATAAAAGCTGAACGTTCTCTAGGAGCACAATCAGTTGGTGCCCGTCAAAAGTTCCGATGAGATTGTTTATTTTGCTGAGTGTTTGTGTGGCGTGGGCCTCGGCTGGCTATGGAGCCGGAGGCGGTGGCGCCAGTTCTGCGGCCACGGCAGCGGCTAGCTCCAGCGCTGATGCTGGTGGCAAATATGGCGGTGGCGGTGGTGGTGGCGGTGGCGGCCACGGTGACCTAGGCCTTGGCTTAGGTGGCTCAGGCGGTCTAGGACTAGGACTAGGCGGCGGTCTGGGTCTTGGCGGTGGACTCGGTGGTGGCATCGGCGGTGGCAAGCATGGCGGCGGTGGCGGAGATCTTGGTGGTGGATTTGGTGGTGGTGGTGCCAGTGGTTCAGCTGGTTCCAGTGCCGGCGCTGGAGGACACGGAGGTGGTGGCAGCTACGGAGGCGGTGGTCCTTTTGGTGGTAGCGGTGGTCATGGAGGCGGCGGCTTTGGCGGTGGATCAGGTGGAGGCGGCCATGGAGGCGGCGGCTTTGGCGGTGGATCAGCTGGCGGTGGCCATGGAGGCGGCGGTTTCGGTGGTGGCCCAGGAGGTGGTGGTCATGGAGGCGGCGGTCATGGAGGCGGCGGCTTTGGAGGTGGATCAGCTGGCGGCGGTAGTTATGGAGGCGGCGGCTTCGGTGGTGGCCCAGGAGGCGGCGGCCATGGAGGCGGCGGTCATGGAGGCGGCGGCTTTGGAGGTGGATCAGCTGGCGGCGGCCATGGAGGCGGCGGATTTGGTGGCGGCAGTCATGGAGGCGGTGGTTTTGGTGGTGGCCCCGGAGGCGGCGGCTTTGGTGGTGGTCCAGGAGGCGGTGGTCATGGAGGCGGCGGCTTTGGCGGCGGTGGTGGACATGCAGGCTCCTCCGCTGGTTCCAGTGCAGGAGGAGGCATAGTTGGCGGTGGCCATGGAGGTGGACCATTCCTTGGCGGCGGCCTTAGCGGTGGTTTTGGAGGCGGCAAACATGGAGGCGGCGGATACGGAGGTGGCGGTGGCGGCGGCGGTGGTGGCGGCGGTCATGGAGGCGGTGGTCACGGAGGCGGTGGTCACGGAGGAGGTGGTCACGGAGGAGGTGGTCAAGGAGGCGGCGGATACGGTGGTAAAGGTGGTGCCAGTGCCTCAGCCTCGGCGTCAGCCTCCGCATCCTCAGGCGGCTACGGTCGTTAATTTTAGTTTTAATTTGTTGATAGTTGACATCCGAGTTTGCTACAACTTCAAAACAAAAGAGTATTTTCAAGTGCATAAGACAAATCGAATAAATTTTTGTAATAAAGTAAAATGAATTTAATGAATTGCAACGAGTTTAAAACAACAATTAGCTGGGATGTGTGGATTAGATCAGAACGGGAGTCATAAAAATCTTTATACTTTTCAAAAGTTGTTGCCATAAAAATGTAGATATACATGTATTGTAACAAAGTGCAAGTGCTTCAAATTTAAACATGAAATAGATATTATAAGGCAGTTTCGATTTTACTATATATAAATGAAAAAGATCTTAGAATATTTACGATAACACTAGGAACATATGAATGGATATAATCGAACAAATATTTCGGTTAATGCATCTTCTTATTTTAAATAATTACATAAATTAAATAACGAATGTATAGTTCAATTTTCCTCTCCCAGCCTCTGTGGTATTTGATTTCTAAACATCAATTGAATTGACTTTGCCAGCTAATAAAACAAGTTTGACTAGCTTTATGTAATTAAATTATTATATTAAACCAGATCGAATAGGTTTCAATTTCATATTGTTATGATCCGTTGTAAAATATTTGCAGTTTAATATTATCAAACAAAACTGTTGGAACTTTATTGTCAACTTTTGCCACAGGTGACAGTCAGTTTATACTTATATAGGTTCATCACATTTTGGCGGCAATATATCAAAAACTTTGCCAACAAAGTTAAAAGTTTGCAAAGTCACGTGATGTCCTTGGAGTAGAGGCAAATTTATGTAACTTATGCCAAAAGGCTTTGCATATGTAAGTGGCAAGAGGATTATGAGATTTATTCCATGCTAAACTTTAAGTTTTATTTGTAATTTGATGGCTGTAATTTAAGCCATAAAGTTTTACTTAAATAAATGGCCTATTTGAGACAGAGAACTGTGCGAGTTCTTTAAGCAGCTCAGGACATTGATAACATTCTTGGTCATATAAATCTTTGAAATGGCGCTGCAAGTATCCAAGAATCCTCAATTGCAGTCTGTGGCATTTACGAAACATTTATCATTAGGAGCAAAGTTGTAACGTTGGGGCAATTTTACTATTGCAAATTGTTGCACACAATGCGGCAGCGGTGGCAGCGGTGGCAGCTTCGAGCAACAAATTGAAATCTTAAGCAAACTTTGTGCAGCCTCAAAGTGCAGTTTTATTGCCCGGCAACTGTCCTGGGGTATCCTGGACAGGCGGGCTGCTTGGTTGGCAGGACGATAGACAGCTTGGAGCAGCTGTTGGTCCGACATCGTCTGCTCCAAACAGCCATTGGCAATAAACTCAGACCAATTTGCACAAGGACAATGAACCCCTGTAGTGCACTTTGCCAGGCATAAAGCGGAAGTGCACGCGGGGTGAACGGAAGGAGAATATCTGAAGTCATGAGCTCACCCAGCTAGGCCAACAACCAAGCTGCTCCTGCGGCTCCTACTCTTGCTCCTCTTTCAGTTCCTGTTGCTCTTACTGGCGGTTTGCCACACTGTCGCCTGCTGTTGCCGCTGTTTGCCACTTTGTGTTGCATGTTGGCATTTGTATGGTTGCAACAGTTGTTATTGCCACTGTTGGATTTTGCATCGTTGTCGAATTGACAATATTGCGATCCTTTTGTTTGCTGCAATTTATGTTAGGCAATAAAATAAATGTAAGTAGTAAGTTCATATGCGAAATTCGATATCCTAAAAAGGTTTACAAGTTTTGTCTATTTTTTGTGGGCTATTTGAATGTCAACTATAAGAACTTATGTATCTTTTAGGACTTTA
>JAWNNH010000182.1:0-21015 GCA_035043045.1 Hirtodrosophila alboralis | reverse complement strand
GATAAGTTGACAATTTTTTTGCTAAACAGATTTATGTAAAAAGACTTTGTGAAAACATTTAAATTCTGACATTAAATGCATTTCAAATTAAATATATTAATTTCGATTTTTAATGCAAATCAAACAAAATACATAATTAGAAAAATAATAATATATTGATGCATCGATCACCAGATATTAAAAAAAAGTAATCAGATCTATTTATTAAACAAAAAAACAAAATTTATAGAAATCTTTTTGGTAAAAAAAAATGTTTATTATAAACGTCAAATTGTTTGTTAATTCCTATTTAGCCCCAAAGTAACCCGATGGGATTATTTTATTGGATTGACCCATAGTCCTTAATAATCAGAGAGAAGAATTTTTAGATTATTAAACTAGCTTACACCAAAAAAATTGTTGATTTCTCAGCCTTTATTTTTTTAATGTATTTTGTATTTAGATTGCTCAGACTTTTTTAAAGGTATTTTGAAGTGCAAATTCTAACAAAGCTAATTATTTGTTTTTTTTTTGTTCAAATATATCCTAAAAAAAATATATTTTGTTGCACCATTATAAGATATTTTAATTAAAGCTATATCAATTTTTATTTGATTTTATTTACGAGTATTTAGTTTTTAAGAATTAAATTGAATTTTTTAAGAATTAAATTGAACGTCAATATTTTTTCTAAGTAATTTTTAATAAACGTCAAAATAAATTAAATTTTTTTTGACTTTGATCACAAATGATTTTAACAAATTTTAATATTGTAAGAGCATAAAATTAGAAAGAAAATATAAGTTTTTGAAGGTTATACAACTTTTAAAAATCGGCTAGAATCAGATGCAGATTCAACCAAATATAACTCAAGAGGTAGTACCAAAGATCCTGTTTTTTTTTAGGGATATCTAGAAAAAAATTCTTTGAAATAACAAAGTAGTATGCATTTATCAAAATCTTAGCCCTAAAATACATAAAAATAAATAAATTTGTGAGCCTATTAAATTTAAATTTATTAACATTTTTTATTAGTTCTTTTGACCTGAAAAAGTTATTTAAATAGTTGAAGAAGCCTTAAAATTAGATTTCCATTTATACAAAATAATATAAATTTAAAGGAACATAAATTATGCGATATGGAAGGTTCAAGTGATGTAGACAAAAGTTTTTTAAGAGAATATTTTGGGTAGGACGAGAAAGGCTCATTAAATATCAGCTCATTAAATATCAGCTGAAAATTTATTTAGACTCCGATCTACTTTAAATCTAGTTCGATGTCAAAGCAAAAATTTGTAAATTTTTTAATGAATATTAAATATACAATAAATAAAATAAACATTTGATTCATCTAGGTTAAATAATGCTATTTGACTGGCCAATGTTTTATTATATCGGACGTTCAATTTAATTAATTAATTTGATTATTAAAAAAAAACTTAAAACAGAATTTCTTTCAAAAAAAAGGTATTATTTCCAAAAATACATATAAATACATTTATGCAATTATAAATGTTTTTCTATATGTTAATCAATTAATATGTTAACAAACTTAACATATATTTTAGTATATTTTAGAGTTTATTGTAGCGTTGCCATCATTTTTATTATTTCTTATGAATACCTGATTTTTCTGAACTTTAAGGGCAATATAAAAATAAAACCCAAACTGATGAAACCTCATAAAAGTAATGTCCCCAAGCGTTGCCCCAAAATCCCCCCACCCCCAAAAATTCGACTGACCATCAGAAAGAGACTTAACATTAATCTTAACATTTAACGATGCGTTTAACAGGAATGTTGTTGTCACAGGCAAAGGCGAGAAAGAGACAGAGAGAGATAAAGAGTAAGAATGAGAAGCAGGTGAAATGCCCCCCGCTACCTCCCGTGTCTACAAACCATAACATATTGTAAACTGAGGTACAAAATTCTTTGCTCACATAAAATGCAAATAAAATATATTATAAATGCAACCAAAAAAAAATGTTGCATAGAAATTCAATATCAAGTGCAATCAGCAGTGACAACAACAATAATTAAAGTAAATAATAAAAAAAACCAACTGTAAAGCGAATGAGTAAAAGAGCTAAGCACAAGTGCATACATATACACACATACTTAAGTGTGTACGTGTGAGTGTGTGAAAAAAACTCACGCTCAACGCTTTTTATTAATTCTGTTAAATATGCACACACAAACAAAAAAAAGTAACAAGAATTTCAAACAAACATCAAACGCGGGTGGTGGGGGGTTGCGCTGTTCGTTCTGCTGCCTACGTGCAAGTCGCAGTCCATTTCCCATTTTGTTCCCCCCCGTCAGTCCAAAATGGTTCCTCTGCCTCTGCCGCCTGCCTGCCTACCTGAAACTGAAATTTTCCCGCATTAGAATGCTTGCGCTCTATCTTGTTGTTGTTGTTGTTGGTCGGTCGGTCGGTCGGTTGGTTGGTTATGTTGCACGCGGACGACCCGACGGCGACAGACAGACAATCAGCGGGACATGCGGATAGACGGGAGAAACGAGACATGCAGAGACGGACACAACACAAAAAGCAAGAATGAGAAGAGAGAAAAAAAAACACGCTGGCAAAAGGGCATGTGGAATGGGAGTTGATTTTATTTTTCTTCCTTTTTGACTGCTGCTTCTTGCGTTATGTTGTATGTAGTATTTTTTTTTTTTTTTTGTTTACCTTATGCTTTCGTTTATCGACCCGTTTTTGGTTTTGTGTGTTTTTGTGTGCTACATATGCGTTTCTTTTGCTCTCTTTCAGTCTCTTTTTTCGTATGCTCGCGTGCGCCGCTCTCGCAGCAGCGGCAGCATAATCGCAGCTTGCATGCTTTTGTATCTTTATTTTTTTTTTGTTGTCTCTTCTTCTGTGTGCGCCTATTTCTTATGCTTTTTTTAAGTATTTTTTTTTAGCGGTGAACAGGAATTTGTTGCTTATTAATGCACACATTTTAAAAGGCATTTTTTGTGTGCTTTAATTAAATAAAAGTGGCTTTTAAAATTTTTTTTTTAAGCTAAAAAATGATTATTACATTATTAGTAAGCAAACTGTTCATTCCGTTATATATTTTTTATATTTAATAGTAAACTAATTGTTGCCAATAAATTACTTATATTATAAAAATAAAATAGAGTTCTTTAAAATACATATTTTGAGAGCGTAAATTATAAAAAAAAAATGCTTTTGAATTTGTATTTTATTTAAGCATAAAACATGCTCAATATTACATATATTCTCATTATTTTATTAAAGAAAACCCGTCTCTTTAATTTTATAAATTGCTTGTTAACAATTAATTTGTTTTTTCTTTTTTTTTAAATAAATAAAATAGTTTAAATACCTTCGCTCGTCGCTTTACCCTCAACTGTCATAGCAAGCAGCTTTTGAGCGTTGCTGCGCTGTTAACACGCGTTTTCGATTGTTTGGGAAATTTCACAGCTGTTTTAACATTAACAGTGCACTAGCGATGCGCTCTGTTAAGTTTAGCAGACATAAAAAAACGAGTTGAATGGGCGAAAAAAAAAAACAAGAAAACAAAAAATTGTTATTGTGTTGATTATTATGTTTTTGGCCAAACATATGCCAGGCAATAATATGAATTAAAAGTGAGCATATAATATGTGTGTGCCACATCAAATGTGTTTATTTGTTGCACACGCCGCCCAGTCCACATACAAGTCTCAAAAGGTGTGGCTGTAGTTTGTTGCATTTTTATATTCTTTTTGTTAACATAATTTTTTGCTTTTCTTTTGCAGCGGCGTTGCCACTTCGCTCAGCTGCGCCGATTCCAGCACAGGCTCCAGTGAGGATGCGTCCGAGCCTGGCTCACCGTACAGTGCGCACTCGCTATTGAGCGACGAGCAGCAGCAGCAGCAGCAAAACAACAAAATGCCGCCACAAATACTCAACGCTGCCGCTGGCAGTAGCAGCAACAGCAGCAATAGCAATAACAATGCAACGCCTGCTACAACGACAGCCGCAACAAGCAATCAAAATGCAGCGCGAAGCAACAACAGCAACAACAACAACACTGCCAAACAACTTACAGCAACAACAACAATCACACAACGCCACAATTCATCGCTGCCCACGCTGCAATGGCCCTGGAATACAACCCTGGGCAGCACCTCAACGGCTGTGCCTGCCGCTGCCACCGCCGTCGCCGCCGCTGCAACCAAGAAACGCGCCGCTGTTGCCAGCAGCAGCAACAGCAGCAACGATGTCGCCAAAAAGTCACGCGCCGAATTGCAACAAAGCAGCAACAGCAGCGGTGGCAACAACATTAGCAGCAGCGATAAAAGACTGAAGGCTGCCGCTTTGGAGGAGTCGCAAACGAAGATAACGGGTTTCTTCAAATCCCAAATGAAGGCAACACCAGGCAAACTAACAGCAGCAGCAGCCACAACAACAACATCGCCGCCGCCAACAGCAGCCGCAGCAGCAGCAACGCTAACAATGAGCACGCCAGCAACAACTGCCTCACTAAATAAATATTTTAATATACTCTCGCAGCTCAATGAACAAAAGCAACAGCAACAGCAGCAGCAGCAGCAACAATTGCAGTCACAGCAGCAGCAGCAACAATTGCAGTCACAGCCCAAGCTAACAGCAACAACTGCTGCTGCTACTGCCACTGCTGCAACAGCAACATTGCCCGTGCCAGCGCTTAAGAAAATCGAACGCAGCAGCAAGCAACCCGCCAAAATTGCACAAGTTGCACCAAATTTACGCAAGACGCCCAGCAACAGCAGCGGCAGCCACGCCCACAATTCGCATGCCAATACGGGCAAATCTCCCGCCAAGAAGCATGTGGCCATTGCGCCGCGTACGCCGGAAATGAAGCAACAGCAGCAACAGTTGCAGCTGCAGGCGGCATCCAAAACATTGCTTGCCGCTGCAGCGTATCGTGCGCCACACCAGAACAACACAACAGCACAAGCAGCAGCGGCAGCAGCAACAATTGCTGCCAAGCCTTGTCAAAAGTTGCAGCTAGCTGCTGCCAACACCGCCGCACCCCCCGCCACTGCCACACCAAATTCAACGCTTTATCAGCTGCCCGTACAGCTGCCGAATCTTGTACAATTGCCGCCACAATTGGCGGCCGCCGCCAACATTATGCAACTGAACAATGTGGCAAAGGCAGCAGTTGCTGCTGCGGCCAGCAACAATGCAGCAGCGGCAGCAGCTGCCACCGCACAGGCTGCACAAGCGGCAGCCGCACAATATTTCCTCAATGGCACCGTCTTCAAGTTGCAACAGGTGACGACAGCAACCACAACGACGGCAACAACAGCGACAGCGGCAACAGCAGCTGCTGCTGGCACTGGCGGCATTAATCCCTTTGGTTTACTAAACGCCAACGAGCTGCAAGAGTTTCTACTCAAGCAACAGCAGCAGCAGCAACAGTTGCAGCTGCAACAGCAAGCGGCAGCTGTCAAAGCAGCGGCAGCAGCAGCCGCAGCAGCTGCCACGCCCACTACAAATGGTGCTGCCAACTTGCAGGAATTGTTTCAGCAACAGATTGCAGCGGCCATAGCGGCGCAACAGCAGCAACAACAACAGCAGCAGCAGCAGCAACATCATCAACAGCAGCAGCAGCAACAGTTGCATCGTTTGGGCGCCGCAGCAGCAGCTCAGCCCGTATTTATGGCAACGCCCGCCGGATTGTTGTTGAATGCGGCCACACTGCCGGCCATGTTGGCCCAGGCAGCGGCAGCAATTGCTGCCAATAGTCAGCAACAGCAGCAGCAGCAACAACAGCAAAAAGTTGCCGCCGCTGTGGCGCTGCAACATCATCAACAACAGCAGCAGCAGCAACATCAGCAGCAGCAACAACAAGCGTTGCCAGCGTTGCAGCCCATTCCCGCCTTGAGTTCCATATTTGAGCCAGCAACCGAGCAGCAGCAACAGTTGCAGCTGCAGCAACAGCAGCTGGCTCAGCTGTTGCTCAATCATCAGCAACATCAACAACAGCAGCAGCAGCAACAACATCAACATCAGCAACAGCAACAACAACTTATTACTGCCACACATCCACCGCCGTTGACTGCTGCAAACAGCAGCAGCAGCAGCAACAACAATACTGCCAGCAACAACAACAACAGCAATGCCTCGAATAATTTAAGCAACAACAGCAACACTGCCAATCTGCTGCCACAGCAACAGCAGCAACAACAACATCAGCAACAGCAACAACAACGTGCCATCATCAAGGGACCGCCGCCATTGGTAACCATCTCCTCCGCCTCCATATCCTGCTCCCCGCACAGCACAGCTGCCGCCAAAACGCGCCATCTGCCCGCCGCCCTCTCCAAGCCCTATCAAAAGCGAGCTACAACCCAACAGCAGCAGCAGCAACACCAACAACAGCAGCAACACCAACAACAGCAGCAGCAACAATCGCTAGCCAAGTCCAAGTATGCAGCCATAGCCACGCCCACAACGCCGCCGCCGCTGGTGCCTACAAGCACAGCAGCAACTGTTGCTGCTGCCAAGGAATTGCAGCAATTGCGTAAAAGTGCCACGCCCACAACAACAGCGCCCACGCCGCCGCTAGTAAGCATAGCGCCCGCCAAGCTGACGCCAACATTGAGCCTGGCCAAGCAACAACAACAGCAGCAACAGTTGCCGCCAACTGTTGCCAAGCTGTCCAGCTCCACGGATTTGTTTGATCTCGTCAAGAATTCAAATGGCGCCATTAGCATTTTGGGCAAACCAACTGCAGCAACAACAATTATTGCCACCGTTGCAACGCCAACAATGTCGCCCTCGCCCTTGCTTACCCCGCTGCCGTTCAGTTCGCCCAGCAACAGCAGCAGCAGCCACAGCAATTCAATACAATCGCAACGCGCCTCGCCCGCACTCTCCGCACACTCCTCGACCACATTGTCGGCCTTTGGCAAATCTTTGGCTGCCACAATTAAATCGGAGCCCATGGAGGAGACATTGTCCTCGTCGACGCCACCCCTCAGCAGCACACCCCTCAGCAAGCCACAGAGCTTTGCCGGACAATTGCCGAGCATGCGACGACACGAATTATTGTCGGAGTGCAACAGCAATTGCAGCAGCAGCTACAACACCAGCAATTCTGTTAGCTCAGCAGCGGATCTATCACTGGAAGCCTCAACGCCCGCATCGCTCAGTTCGGCGCCATCGCCCGCCGGCAGCAGCAATTGCAATAGCAACAGCAACAGTCAGATAAATCAAATGTCCTCGCCGGAGGGGCATGCCAGTCAACAGGATATGCTCAGTTTGCTAGTCACATCCTCGTGCAATTCCAGCGGCACCGAGGATTGCTCACAGACGGCAGCAATGCCAGCAACTGTTGCTGTCGCAACAACAATTGCAGCCGCTGCAGCAGCAGTTGCAACTGGCAGCAGTAGCAGCAGCAGCAACTATGATGAGGAAGATGACAAATCTGTGGCATCCTCCGAAACGGCAACACACAAGCGACTCACGCCCGAGTCGGGCATTGGTGGCAGCCTCAGCAACAGCGAGAGCAGCAATTCAATTGCAGATGCCATGTAAGTATCAGATAATATATAAATATATATAATTGAGATATATTTTATATAAAGGAAATCACATTTCATGAGAATTTAAAAAAAATAGGAATAATAAAGTAAGATTTAAAAATTAATTATAATTTAAATATTTAAAAATTAATTATCACTGCTAATGCGATTGAATTTTTATTAAAAATACAGTGAAAACTCTCTTCGAAGGACTTTATTTAAATATTTTTAATAATGCTTAAAGAGAAAATGTCCGTCTAACAGTCTCCGTCTATTTGAGGTGTTCGTTAGAAGAGTTTTTACTGTAATTCTCTTTTTTTAACAATTCTTAAAGTGAAAATGTCCGTCTAACAGTCTCTGCCTATTTAAGGTGTCCATTAGCAGTGTTTTTACTGTTATTCTCATTTTCAAATAGTTTTTTTTAAATAAAAATAAATTGAAATCAATATATATATTTATTTTACAACTACTTTTTTAAATTCTAATGAACGAATATGTCATTATCATTATTTATTTAAAATGAATTGTGATTTTCATTATTATCAATATTATTGTAGTATTAATATATAATATATATGCGCTGCTCCATACAAGCGTTCAACCCTAAGAATTAACAGATGAGATTCTCACAAAATCCCAAATTTCTGCTAATAACAGTGCACTACGCTGTTAATAACAACGACCTTAGCGCCAAGTGGCTTAACAGCGGCCCGTCTTGGGCAAAATTGAAAGGGCGTACTTTTTTTTCAATTTTATTTATATTTTTTTTTTAAATTGATCGTCAGCCAAAAAACTATATAAAAAAAATATTACAAATATTTACAAAATTTACATTTTACAGCCTCTGAAACTTTGTCAATTTTTGACATACCAAAAAATTCAATAAATTATTGATTATTTTCTGAGTTTGACTTAACATATCTTCAGCATAAGCAAACATTTTATATTTGCTTTAGTTTCTTTATTTAATATATACCTTTATTTAATAAAAAATAAATGTAAATGCAATTGGACGATGTTTATCAATTACTATTTTGTTAAGAAGCTGAGCTAGTTTTTCTTTAAAAGTCTTAAAAAAAATGTTTTCAATAAATTGCATTTATATTTATATATTAAATATTTAATTGTTTTTTAGCCCCATATTTTCTTTTTTAGAAACATATAGTTAGGCGTGACCGATCGAAACTTAACTAGAAAAATATTTTTAACAGTTTTTATGTAAAAAAAAATATACATAAATAAAAATGTAACGCAAACAATGTAATGTTATAATAAAATGTTAAAGTAAAATGACGATAAAATACGTATGAGAATAATTTTAAAACTAAAAATTTTTTGTTATTATTAACAGCAACGGCCAAAATAATTATAATAATAATATTATTACTTATAAAATTAACAATAATAAAAATATAACCCAAGTAAAGGAATGTTAAAATAAAAATAAAAACAGACTGCCGTAATATGACGCTAAAATAGGTACGAAAATCGTTTTAAAATTAAAAATTTATTGTTATTAAAATAAACAACAACGGCCAAAGTAATTCTAAAAAATAGCTGAAAATAATTATAATAAAAATATTGTTTATTATAAAGTTAACAATATTAAAAATATAAACCAAATAATGAAATGTTAAAATTAACATAAAAACAGATCGCCGTAATATGACGTAATTTTAATATTACAAATTTATTATTATTAAAAAAAAACCCGAAAGACCTAAATAACGTGAAGTAATAACTCGAAATATATATTCTTTTTCAAGCACTGTTATTAACAGGAATTGTAATTTTAAGAGAACCTCAACTGTTAATTTACATTCATATGTTATCTTTAAAAGTACTGCAAACAATATCTAATTCATTTTCCTTTCTCACCATTTTAGCTCCACAAAATCAGTTTGTCCGCCTGCCTCAGCGAGCAGCAATAGCTGCAATGCATCCGACAACAATTCCTTGGCCAGTAATGCGCCATCACCCGCCTCACCCAGCAGCAACAATAGCAATGATGATTGCTCTGCCACATCGTCGTCGGCACCTGCCACACCAGCGTGTTTGCTTGTTATAAGTGCTGAGCCCAGTCCGAGCACCGTGGTGGATACAATTTTAGCGGAGAATGCGAGCAAAACGTTACCAAAATGTGCCATTTCGCCAATATTGTCGCAGCCCAAAACGATACGCTTCCCAGCCGGTGCAGGAGCCGGCGGTAAGGGAGCCAAGCGGCATGATGGCGTCTGCTATTGGGACAAGTGCAACAAGAAGCATGAAAGCAACTCAAAGCTCTTGGATCATATGCAGACGCATCATGTCAATACGCAGACGGGTCCCTTTGCCTGCCTCTGGGTTGGCTGCAAGGTGTACAATAAGGAATCCTGCTCCCGTCGCTGGCTGGAGCGTCATGTCCTATCACATGGCGGCTCTAAGCAATTCAAGTGTATCGTTGAGGGCTGCGGTCTGCGTTTTGGTTCACAGGTAGGTTCAGTTTCCATATATATATGTATATTCTATTGGAATCGTAATTAATGGTTGCATTTTTCGAAATAAATAGCTGGCACTGCAGAAGCATGTGAACAATCACTTCAATGCCACGGATAATGCCAAGGAGAGCACCAGCAAACGCACCTCCGATCCTCCAGTGCCCAAGCAGCTGCGCAAGAATGGCAAAAAGCTACGATATCGACGGCAACCCTTCTCAGGTAAGTGCCAAAAGGGCAGTTTATGTAAATTCATATATAAAAATGGAGCTAAAAATATTGTATAGGTATTTATTGGTTGAGCACGGTTGGGCCGATATGGGTCGGATATATTTTTTAGGTTTCTAGAAAATAAAATTATGGGAAAACTCTTCGCTAGCGCCTCAACAGATGTACTCACTGTTAAACTGTAGAGAACTTTTAACGTATACAGCACTGTTACAACAATCACAATATGCAGTATTTTTTAAATTAAATACAAAAATCACAGTAGGCAGTATTTTTTAAAAAAAAGGCAAATTAGGCTTTATAATTTGAAAGTAGCGGACGTAGCACGAATATAAATAATTTAAATTGTAGAATAACGTTTACCGGGTCAACTGATAAGTTTGTTTTTTTGTTTTCAAAAAGAGCGCGTAGCAACACACGCCGAGTACACTAGTATTTTATAAATAATGCTAGAACTTAAATTAAAATTTGTCATCAGTTTTTAAACAGGGATCGTAAATGTTATGACTTTTATTATTTATTTATTATTATTTATTTTAACTTTATTAGGATATAATAATTAATTTCTTTAATTTTTTATATTTGTTTAAAAAAAATAGCAATTATTTATGGTTTTGATTAAAAACTTGTAGTAATTTATATTATTGTATTTTTTATTATATTGAAAGTTATTTTTATTGTGCAAGCTTTATTTAAAAAAAATCATAAGTAATTATATTCATTTTATTTGGCAGTTTTTATTTTAAAAATCAAACAAATATTTTTGATTATATTTATAAGCTGCAAGAAATAACTTGCTTTCAATTTCTTAATATAATCAAAAAATTATAAATATTTCCATTTATTTACATTTATAATAATAATCAGAAATAACTTACTTAAAATTATATAAATATAATTAAAAATAACAAATAAATAAATTGTATATCAATTTTTAAAAAACAACATTTAATAACATTTTCAAATAAATTTTATTTTCAATTAAAAAAAAATAATTAGTTACATTGTACATTAATTTTTTAATTAAAAAAAAATTAATTTCGAAATTTTGTATTAAAAAATCAAAAATAATTATTTTATGTGTAATAGTTACACAAGTTTGTGTTCTGTAAAATTTGTTGAACATTTTTCAAAAAATACTGACAAATATTACAATACACTAAAAATATTGCAGTACAATTATATGTATATATTTATGTATTTGAAGAAATTGTATAACGTTGCAATTTATCGTCAAAATCTTTAATGATGATATTATTTCTAAAATTAAATAATTTATTATAATTTCAAACTCTTAAAATAATTTTTAATGAACAACGAATTTAGCAACGCATTTAACTTAACAAAAGCGTGATCTAGGACTTTCTAAGTATACTCAGAAAATGAAATTCTCTATTTATTTAATTTTATTACAAAAAATAAATTTTGTAACCGCATAAAATTCAACAATCGAAAAAATTGAGTTATACCGGATTTTTAACCCAGGTGCTGTGTTAAACTATATGTCTAATCATTATATTTATATAATTTAATTTATATATAATTTTAATGAGATATACTGTGGATTTTGCTTCAAAGACTTTCCTGAAGCGTTATATTTATTTTTTGATTTATTGGCGAATTATCCGTCATCGGAAAACACATTATTATTGTCATCTTAATGCTCATTTAATTTTTTTTAAAGTAATTTAAAAGGTGCTGAATATGAATTTATTTTGTATTTTTTTGCAGCTCGCATGTTTGATTTCTTTGACACGGGCATTATGGAGGGCCTGCAGCATCGCCTGCGCCAGATCAGCACGCTGACCAATGGAGCCCAGGCCATCACGTTCCAGGGCCAATGCCTTATGCGGCGTCGCAACAGTCAGGGCAGCTACGAATGCTTTGTGCGTTGGTCGCCACGTGAAATGTAAGTTAAAATAAATTGAGATAAATTTAAATAAATAATTGTTTTTGCTTCTGCTATAGCATCTCGGATGAGTGGCTGCCAGAGTGTCCGAATCGCACGCGTCAGCATTCAAAGGTGCTGCACATTAAGCACATGGGTCCCGCGGAGAAGACGCGCGTCGATAGTCTACTGAGTACGGCGTACAGACTGCGCTACGATGCGCAACTTTTTGCGGATGATTACAATGTCAATGAACAGCAGCAGCAGCAGGCGGATGGGCTATTGAGTGGCAGCGATTGTGCGGAGAGTGAGGCTGATGAGGAGGAGGATGAAGATGACGAAGATGAAGACGATGACGATGAAGATGATGATGATGATGATGATGAGGATGATGGCGTCTCGGGCACAATTAGCTCAAGCAGCGGCGGCACTGGCTCCAGCTATCAGCAGGTGCTCAGCATTGCCAAGCTGCAGATGCAACAGCGACGCAAGCATCCGCGCAAGCCGCCCAAGGCAACAACCAAGATGTTGGTGCCAACGGATGCTTTGGTGCCCATTTAGAAAGTATTTGCTAATTAATTATATAATTAACACAAAGCTACTACTGCCGTAGAGCAACAAGGACAAACGAGTAAACAGTGACAAGTAGTTTATAGGTTTTTTTATAAGACGCTCCGCTCCCCACCCCTCAACTATCATATACACATGCATACATACATACGGCATATATATAATTAGGAGAACGTGTACCATATATATATATAGAGAGAAGGCCGCTTGCAGTTTTAGGTAATTATAAAAAAAAAACACACACAATGTCCCATTACTCATAACAAAGCAAATTAATTAAAAACAAAATTAATATATTGTATATAGAAATCGCTTCAATATCATCCCAACGCGTGAACAAATTTTTTAAAATTGTTTTTAGTTTATTGCTTTTGCTATAATTCTTTGTATTTGTATTCTAATTAATTTTACAATTATTTTTATAACGCCATTGTGTGAACTGCCTAAAAAAAGAGCCGCAGCCAAGACTTGTTTCCAAATCAAACATTATTTAAATATATATAAATTGTAGTTTCATTTTTAAAATACTATATAATATTATTGTTTTTCGTTCGCCACATTTCATTGTATTCCAAAACTTCCATTTAAAGCAAAAAAAAAAGTGAAAAAACGCACAACAAAAATGAATAAGACTTGAAGCATTTATCGCTGAAAAATTAATAATAATTTAAATGATTTCAATCTACTCAATTCGAAACGCAATGCAAGCAATTTTAAGTTTAATATATATAAATATTTCGTTCAAACAAATTTAATGTAGTCCAAATTTTATACAAATTGTAAATAATATACTATAAATAATTAGTTTTGTTCTTTAAATTTTAAATTTCACATACAACTACATTTAAACAATTTCATTTAGGAAAAAAAATAATAATAAAAAAAATATATACATATATATAATTTGTTTTGTTGCACTTCATTTTGTTTATTTTATTTTATTTAAATGATTTTTATCTTTCTTTATAACAAACTAAACAGCAATAAAAATAAAGTCAAGGTCAAGTAATAAATATAGAAATGTTCTCGCCTTAAACAATAATTAACTATAATTTTTTTTTAAATATTTATATATATATAAAATCAGATAATACTATTAAAACTACTAAACTTAATAGAGTACTCAACACTGCCAAAGCGAAATGAAACAACAACAACAATGGACAGAAACATAAGTTCAGCAATATATAAGAACGACTGATACTATATACTACATACATATATATATATGTATTATGTACTATGTAAAAAAAACAAAAGATCATAATTATAATTCTTATTTCGCACAAAATGCTTTCATCATTTGCGCAATCAAAATAATAATGCATATAAATTCCATATACTACAATAAGTGTGTATTTAAATAATAGTATATATATCTAATTATATCAGTGTGTGTATGTTGTAGCTGCGCCTATATACTCAAAGACTAATTATTGCTTAGTTAGTTAGCCACCCCATGCCCCCCAATGTCTAATCCAAATCGATGAACTTCGAGAGAGTACTTAAACTAGTTTGTAAGCCTGTAGCTGCAAAGTGTATACAAAAAAATTTAAAAAAAACTATAAAAACATATATATTATTAATATCTATATAGTATATATATATGTATGTAGATAACGCCTTCAAGTCTGGGGCAACAAAAAAAACAAAAACATATTTATAGCATTGTACTTCCTTTTTTTAAATACTAGATGAGAAGGCAAAGTTGCATTTTGTAAATGTTGTAGGCTATATAGAAATTGAAAGCAATACCTTTAACAATCGCCTATAAGTTCTGAGTTCAACAAATTTGGATTGCCTAACATGAGATTCTTCAATATTTTGTAACGCAGGAAAACGTAATGAGAGAAAATTCAAATAAAATAAAACTACCTCAGATTTTTGCAAGCATAGAGAGACACAAAAACAAAGTAAAAAAAAAACAAAACAATATAAAAACAAAAAAGAAAAGAACATAGGAATTTTTCGAGACAAGTTTTCTAAAGTACATAAAAATATAGACACTATGTATATTTAGTATATGGTTATCTTTCGTCAAGAACGAGAACAAATTCAGCCGAACAAGGGAAAGTATACAATGCAAAAAAAAAAAACAAAAAATAAAAAAAATAAAAAGGGAAAGCATATTAGATACTCGTATATATAATAAATACATAGGTTTAACTGCATATTTTGCTAATATTCTTAGAAAACTTAAGCTCCCAAGTTCTTCATTATAGAAATCTGCATTTTGAAATTTCAACACTGCCCGTCGTCATCTAAGGTTCTATTATGATACTTCCAATTGACATTTTTATATTGTTTTTTGAAAACTTGCCTTCATTATAGTATATGCTATGCTAAATTTGATTTGTACATAGATTATATGATATACAATAAATATAGAGTATATCATGAAATTAATTAATTAATATGGCAAACCCGCTTTAATAAATTAAAAACAAACAGACAGAAAACATGAAATAATATTAATAATAATTAATTAAAATCCATAATGATTAGCAGAACATATATTCATACTTTAATTGCGAGTATGTGTAAACAAAAAGTATTTCAGAACTTATGAATAATTTTAGAAGCTCGCCAAGCAATTAAAAATTGATTTTTACATTCAGTTTCAGGCTCAGATCCGATCGGATCGAAAGCTTATAGCAGCAAAAAAAATAAAAAACAGAAAAACTGCTTGAGATTGTAAGTAATGTAATCAAAAGAATATTCTATATATATATAAAAGGATTATATATGTATATATATATAGTATACGTATACATATATATATATAAATTATATTAACTCTACCATATACACAATTTAGTATGTACAAGTGGAACAGACAGTAAAACAGAAACATGTAAACGCTGAGAAAAGAAAAAAATATATAGAGGCAAGAAATATTGAAAAAATTCAAGTGTTTTATTTAAGGGTAATTATAAAAGTTTATATTATGCTGATCTATTAAAGTAAGTATTAATTTTAATGTATTTTGATTGATTTAATAATTTTAGTATATTTTGACCACAAATCCGATATTTTTGAATGGCTATAGACCTTCAAAATATTTAAATAAATGTACGTTCGATTGTTCCTATGGCAAGTATATTATACAATCGTTTGTTTTTAATCAAATTTGGTCAGGTTATTTACAGCATAATAAAACTAAGAATTTAGTTAAATTGTGATATTTTTAAAATCATAAAAAACTCTTCCATACAAATACATATTTTGATCGGACTACTATAATATAATATGTAATAATAATAAGTTAAAGGGGACTCTCAACAAAATCTCCAATGTCGGCACTGCGACCAGTTGATCTATTTGTAACTACATTTTATAGTAGTCCGATCTGGCAGGTTCCGAAATTTATACTGTCTGTAAAAAAAAGAATCATCTAATTAAATAGAATCAGCTAAAAAAAAAGATATGGCTATATCGGCTCGACTGGTAACGCTGATCAAGAATATATATAGTTTATGGGGTCAGCGTCGTCTCCTTACCGTAAAAATTATAATAAACTTTTTCCAAGTGTATATTGTCAGCAAACTCCAATTTTGAGCTGCCAAAATGCCTCAAATTACTAGGCGAACAGAAACTGTTAGATGGCTGCTGATAACGTATAACAGTTGTTAAAAAGTATAACAGCTGCGTATAACACTTCTATTTTGGCTGTTAACAAAAATGTATTTTCGTTTTTTGCCCATAGCTCGGCCAAATCAAAACGGATATTAAAAGTAAATACCTTTTTGAACTCACAGACAGCAGGAGTATCGATTGACATTCAAGGATTTCCAGGATATTTTCAAAAATTAGACCTCAAATTTTTGTAAGGGGTTGGCTAGCAAAATGGGTCCTAAAATTGGAAAAACGGTTATAACTCGGCCATTTTAAGTACGATTTGATTGTCCTTTGGCCAGAATATAGTCCCTGTGATGCCAAATCGGAAAATATGTTCCAAAGGACGAAAGTCCTTCTAGGACGAGGAATAAATGCAAATTTTCGAAAAGAGAAAAACGCTGTTATCTCAGCCATGTCCTTGCCTATCCTGCCGTGTCCTGTGGCAAAAAAATTCTCTCAATGAGAACTACAAACTGGCCAAAGGACATTCAAATCGTCCTTGTAATTTTCGAGATATCGATGCTTTTGTGTTTTTGACATGATTTCTTCCGCGCCTGGGGCTGAAATCGCTTGGTTCGCTTTAAGATCTTTCAGGATCCGGATTGGAAAAATAAATAATGTGTGGCAGAACATTCAGCTCTCCAATCAGCTCTCAATTAAGAAGACCACTACTTACCGCTATTAGCTATTTTTATATTAAAATAAAAGTCAAGATTTTTTTGGAAATTAGAAATTACAATTTATTTCATACAATGTCTGTTGTTGTTGTTTACTTTTGATGTTATCTTCGAATACACAGTTACAGTAGTTTAACAAAACCTTTCATCGATTTGATTTTATTTTTATAAATATAAATGTACAATTTTTTATTGGAGTACGCAAACCTAGACAAATAACAATAAACAATTTGTGACAATTTTGTGCCCCGCATCAAGTGCAAACATCTAACAAAATTCCCCGACAAATTCTATACACAAAACAATTGCTTTGTCACTCAACCGCCGCCCCCCGCCTCTCGCTGCCAGGCAGCACGCAAACAAAATGAACGCAACACGGGCGCTGCAACTTTGAGGGCGCTGCTGCTGTTGCGGGCGGTGAGGTAGAGCAAAAGGTTGAGGGCGACAAAACATTACATATGT
This sequence comes from Hirtodrosophila alboralis, assembly GCA_035043045.1. Classification (NCBI taxonomy): domain Eukaryota; kingdom Metazoa; phylum Arthropoda; class Insecta; order Diptera; family Drosophilidae; genus Hirtodrosophila; species Hirtodrosophila alboralis. The sequence goes on along the minus strand of JAWNNH010000182.1, from coordinate 3,601 downwards.
ACAAATGTTTCGAGTGTGCAGACAAATTTGTCGGGTGGATTTTTTTCTCATTTCCTTTTGTTGTCTTTTTTGTGCATGTTTTGTTCTTGTTGTTGTTTTTGCATTTGTTGGGTTAACCGCAAGCAAAACCGTTACCAAAATAGCGTGCACGGCGGTTGGGAGCGTGGGGCGCCCTGCACAAGTTGGTCACCTCCGCGTTCTCAGCATCACGAATGCATCGGCGGCCAACGGGCAGGGAGGTGTTGCCCCTTGCAGCCCAACCACGACAGTGCACGCTTTTAGTTAACATTTTTGCTGTTTATATTTACACAAATTGTTATTGTTATTTGTTTGCCAGCTGCATATGCACAGTATATACTTAATAAATCGAATTGTTGTTATTTAGGTTTTGACTTTTTTGCATAACTTCTAATTTGTTGGGATTTTACAATTTTTTTGTTGCATTTTTAAACGTTGACCTCGCACTGTGTTGTTGTTGTGCCTGATTTTTGTCTACGTTTTGATTTTTTTTATATTTAGTTTGCTTGCACGACTTTTGTTGTTGTGTTTATGGGTGTTTTTTTTATAATTTTGCTACTACATTTTCATGTTAATATTTTATACATAATATATATTTTATATATATATAATATTATTCTTTACTATACAAATAACAGCGGAAAAATTGTGTGTGATTTTTGTGTTTTGTTTAGGTTTTTTTTCTTGGTTTTTTTTTGTCGTTTTTACCATTTTTATTCACTTGATTTGTATTGTTTCTTCGTATTTGCCTTTGTTTATAACAACTTTCTCATGTTAAATATGTATAATTGTGTTTTATCATTCTCATTTAAATATATATATATATATTATATATGTGTATATATATATATTATGTATATCAATACCGTAATTGTTGTTTTTTGTTTGTATTTTGTATTACAATTTTTTTTATGTATTTTCTTATCACAAAAAAATCATAATTATATATATATATAATTTATTATTATTAATTTTTAATATATTATTCTTAGAATTGAACAATAATTAAAAATAAACATAGGACTTAGTTACATTTTGTATGTGTGTGTGTGTGTGTGTGTATGTGTAGGTGTGTGTGTGTGTGTTGCATGATTGTATGTAGTTGGTTGTTTGCAGTTGTTGAAGTATTGCCAAGTAACTTTTTTGTGTCTTTGTTACCAACAACATAATATTTATTTGCCGCCTTGCCGCCGCACTGCGCGCTTCCAGGCCTGCAATTTTGTCGAAGTGGCAACGCCAGAAGCGCGCTCAAGCAGCTCAACTGTTGCCAGTGTTGCCCTAACGAGTGCAGCAGATGCTTGTTGTTGGTATTTTTTTTTTAAATTTTATTATTTATTTTTTATATGTTTTATATATTTGTTGTTGTTTGGCCCTTTTCGCTAAATTTGTTTATGTTTGTTGCAGCTGTATGCAAATTTACAATTGTTTTTTTTTTGTTTTGTTTTGTTTACAGAGTTCGTTAACGAATTTTACATATACACTAAACATTATTTAATAATAATAATGGAAAAAACAAATAACAAAGAGCACACATTTGTGGAGCGCAAAAAATAATAAAGATAAAGAAATAGAGACAAATTTGATATTGTATTACAACTTTATGAACTTAACTGCAAAAATTGATTTGAACGGAAAATAAAAAACTAAACTAAACAGTGCACCAGCAATATATGCAATATATAGTATGAGCAAAGTAAAAAATATTACAAAATATTTCAAAACATGAAAAAATACAGCAAACAAAAAAAAATAGAATTAAATGTTGTACACACTTAACGAACGGCTGTTAACGCGATCATAATTATGGCAAACAACACTGGCGCCCAACTCTCTTCCCTTGCAGTTGTTTTTATGTTTTTTGTTGCTATATACAAACGGCCACCAGGGTTGTCACCAAAACGCGAGCACAGTTATGATTGATTTTGTTGTTGTTGTTGTTGTTTTTGGATGGTTTAATATATTTGATACACTTTTTACTTGCAGTTGTTGTTGTTGATGTTTTTGTTGATTGCTGGGCTGTTTGTCTACTTTTGTTGTGTGTGTGTTGATTGATTTATTTCGTGTACAGATAAATGGCCACAATCAAACCGTATAGACCCAACACTTCGGCGAAGATGAGAATCAGGATCATGCCGACAAACAGACGTGGCTGTTGTGCTGTACCACGCACACCGGCATCTCCCACGATACCGATCGCAAAACCGGCTGCCAGGCCCGAAAAGCCCACAGACAAACCGGCGCCCAAGTGAATGAAACCCCTAAAAAAATATAAGAAAAATAAAAGAATTAGTTACAGTCATTAGTTAGTTACAACTCAAGCAATACGCACTTGTATAGGGTATAATTTGCGGGCAAATCCAGTTGGCCGGCAATCAGGACAGCGACGACCAGACCGTAAATGGCAATGATACCCGCCATGACCACAGGAATGATGGATTTCATGATCAGTTCAGGACGCATCACCGACATGGCAGCAATACCGGTACCAGACTTAGCAGTGCCATAAGCTGCGCCGAGTGCTATATAAATAAATATAAATGAAAATATGTATAATTAATAAATTTATTTTCAAAAAATAAATTAACAATATATAACTAAATTTTTTGAAGAAGGAAATCTGTTTTTAATTAATATTTACTACGGTCAGATAGGGTAACACTGTCTGCTGCCATCAAATTTGTCTTTTTCTTATCCTAACAGATATATTCTTTTTTTTTTTTTGTATTTAACAGTCCTGAGCGGCAAAAATATCATTTATTCTATTTCTATTCGGAAATCTATTTCTTTTTTTATGTATTTCATTCATAATTTACTTTCAGGGCTGTCATCAAATTTGCATGTCCTATCCCAACAGATCTGTTGTTTTCTGTTCTTAGTTTAACAGTCCTGAGCGACAAAAATATCATTTATTCCCTTTCTATACCGAAATATGTTTCTTTTTTTATGGCTTTAATTTATAATTTACTTTATTACAAATTAAAATTCAATCAAGAACTATTTTTACCTGTTTTCTCTCCATTTTAATTTTATTTTTACTGGCAAAATAATATGTTATTTTATATAATCATTTTTCCCTTCTTTTTTTTGGCAACACTGCACTCTAACTAGACAGCCTTGTGTCTATTTTTCTGATTGACGTAAATAAGTGTTATATAAATTGATAATATTTAACAATACTAATTAAATACACTACAAAAATAAACCCAATCATATCAAGTCAGCGCAAAGCAAAATTCTCTAAAAAAAAATAACGTAACTTTTTTTTTCATTTTTTTAAAAGTCGTCACATGACTGCCACTCAAGTAGTACATATCACAAATACACATATATACATATACTGAATTATATATATATATATATATGTTCATAACTGCTCAGTAAGTCAGAAGAGTCAAAAGTTTCGGTTGAGTGTTTTATTTACTCTCATTACGATATATATTTGCCTGATAAGGTTGAGTAAATTTTTGAAGAAGGCAAATTGCCAGAGTTGCCAAAATACAGAAAATATCAGTGTGCACACATATATATATATATATATATATATATATATATATATAAACATACACGCGCATTGAATATTGAC